>VMDO01005797.1:82071-107854 GCA_007922755.1 Pedetes capensis | reverse complement strand
ACCAGATGGAAATTCAGGACTATCTAAGGAAGTGACCATAAAAACATGGAAACACAGATAAATATTAAAGACCATTTTTGGCTGCTCTAATAAATTTTTTAACAGAAAGATATCTATTTAGTGTAAACGTTGTATTTTAAGATGGTTTTAATGTATCTAAAAGTTTCTTACAGTTGTGTTTTGTAAAGACTGAAATTGGTATCCAAATAATATTGAACCTAAGTAGAAGATGATAAGTTTAGCATGTGTACTTTAATTTGTGGAAGAAATGTTTAAAAGGTATTAAAATTAAAGATAAGTAAAATGGTGGGCAAGACTGCTATTTGGTGGCATTATTTCTTACCCTAAGGTGTTTTTATACTAGAACACGGTCTTCTAGTTAGATATATATGTATTTTCATGTATTTATTTATAAGCAATTGATAGATAATTAATGATAGAAACATAGACAGATGCTCAGATGTGGTGAAGAGTTTGAGCTATAGAGTAGAGCAGCCTATGTTCAAATTTATCACTGTCTTTTATTCGTTGTGGGAATGGAAAAGTTATCTAAAATCTCATTTTTATAAGTTTCTTCATCTATAAAGTGGGGTAAATAATATGCCTCTCTTACACAGTTTTCCAAAAGTATACAAATTAATATATGCAAATTTCTTATAAGTGTCTCTGGAAAGTAGTAAGCACCCAGTAAATATTAAATACATATTTCATTTTTGTTTATTTTGTTTTAAGAAAAATTAAGTATATCTTTATTTGGCTTTAAACTACTCTTTTGCTTCTTGGGTTTTGATTTTTTAAAAATATCATTCAAACTTTTATAATTATTAAAAATGGCTATGTTTATAAATCTTAGAGTGACTTAAGGTTTTCTTCAGCTTTTCTGCATGTCTCTGAAAGTACTACAGAACATGGGCCTCCTGGGTCCTGCCTCAACTAAACTAGTGTCCATGTGCTACACAAATGGACCAACACACATTCATGTGGAAATCTTTGGCATAGATAGACTTTGACAGAGTATTTGTGAGCCATTTATCTATATTTTTTCAGTACTAGGATTTGACCCCAGGGCCTTGCAAATGCTAGGCTAGCTGCCACTGAGCCACATAAACAGCAAAACCCAATCCCTCCACCCCACCCCACCCCATTTTTTTTTTTTTTTTTTTTTTTTGGAGACAGGGTCTTGCTAAATTGTGCTGGCTGCCTCTGGCCTCATATTCGAGATTGTCTTGCCTATTGAGTCACTGGGATTAGAGCCATGGTGCCCAGCTGTGTAGCTGTACCATCTATCACTTTTGACAATGATGTGTATTAAAGGGAATTATGTCCCACATAGAAACCTTTGCCTGTGTGGGCTGAGATTTTGACATATTCAGCAGCTCTTTATGGTTAGTCCAGAAGACTAAAACTAAAGGACAAAAAATTCAAAGGCATTATTGTATTAATATCATGAAAGGAATTATCTTATGTGAGACAAATAACAAGTACTAAAGCAGAGTAGTCATTTAGTATAAATTCGTTTAATGAATGATACAGTGAATACTGTTTCTTGCTACTTTAGTTTGAAAAGTCAGATAGAAATAAGGAAGAGCTAGAAGTAATTACGTGTTTTACATTTTTATAGAATCATCACAATAAATGTCCTACATGCATAGAAACATGAAGGCAAATCTTTCACAACCAACCCCAAATGCAAAAAGGAATATCAGGGAAAGGAACACTCAGGTGAAATTCTTGAATATACAAATGATTTTGAAGCTTATGATATGAAAAGGTAATGTGACAAACAAAAGAAGATTGCCAAAGATGTTAAGACAAATAATAAGACATTTTTCAAACATGAAAGGAACAGAAGGTCAGTGGCAGAGAGAGTGGAGTTTCTTGCAGATGGCCAGAGCAATTTACTGACTGAAAAGATAGGCATCACTAAGACACAAATCAAATGAGTTCATTGCTTTCCAATTCTTGCAGAGAGCTTGGGGAACAGAATCAGAAATAGACATGAGTCTCAGGGGAATGAGAAAAAACAGTACCAAAGGAAGACTGGACTATGCTGAATAAGTGCCTTAAAATAAGATCAGGTATTTTTTTCAACACAAACTAAAAGTTCACCTAAAATAAATATATTATTGTATAATTTTTAAACTGGAATCTACCAGACTTTTATTGGTTTGTACGAAAATTGTAGTAAAGTCCTACCAGCTCCTTTTTCCAAACTTGTTGCATTAGTGACTAAAATGGGGGCACTCATGGGGCAAGAAGTGTAGCTGTACCATCTATCACTTTTGACAATGATGTGTATTAAAGGGAATTATGTCCCACATAGAAACCTTTGCCTGTGTGGGCTGAGATTTTGACATATTCAGCAGCTCTTTATGGTTAGTCCAGAAGACTATCTCCACTTAGGAAGAAGATTCTCCACTTAGGAATCATTCCTCAGTAAAGAAAATCACATTTAGAAATACCTTCCATAAGATTTCCAAAATGTATATCTATACATGAAGTGAAAGTCATCGAATAATTGTCCACTCTCTGAGATTACCATCACTTCTGTTGCATACAAGGAAATGGAACCAGAAAAAAAAAAAAAGAAAAAGAGATTTTAAAATTGTATCTCACAACATCACTTTCACAATAGTGCTGAAGTAAGTGTGTATTGCTGTGTCAGATCCTCATTTCCTCTGCTAAGACTCTTGGATCTCTGACCCAAAAATGTTAATGTGTTACCAGCATTAAATATTGCAAAGTGGCTGTAGAGTACATCTAGGTGGAAAGTGAGGAAGTCAAACAAAATTTCACTAATATTATTTTGGGAATAAATAGAATAAAATAAAAAAACAGGAAGGAGGGAACTTAGCCATATAATAGGCCTATGATGGCTATAGTTGTAAAAAGTAGGATAATAGACTTTTCTATGTTTGGAGAGGGCTGGGATTTAGCTCAGTGGGTAGAGCACTACGCTGCAGTCTCTGAGGCCCCAAGTTCAAGTCCCATCACCGCAAAAATGGGAGAAGGGCCTGGCAATCCACTCCCAAGGCAATCCGGAAGCACTCAGCCATTGAAAACCCTATGAGGGCTGCTATGAGTCAGATATCGACTCAAGGGCACCTAACAATAATAACAACAATGTGAAAGTAATGGCCATGAACAGGAAAGCCAGAATGTTTCCTCCCAGAGTCTGTGCCTGGTAAGCAGATACACATCTGTTGTGATGCCTAATTTTGTGTGAATTTGACTGCATTTTGAAATCCAGGTACATAGTCAAACATTATTTTGCATATTTCTATGAAGGTTTTTGTTTGTTTTTTTTTAAACGAAGATTAACGTTTAAGTCAATGGACTTTGAGTGAAACAGATTACTCTCCATAAGGTAGGTGGGTATCATCCAATCAGTTGAAAGTTCTTAACCCTTTGACTACCATCAGAATACAGGTAAAGAGAGAAATAAGGTAAAATGCAAGAGAGGCAGAAGTAGGCCTTTAAACATTCCAAAAGTCATGATCAATATGGATGATCATTTACTTGCCAAAGGAAGTACAAGAAGATGTATTAGGTGCTCAAAAAATAAAATTGAGACAAGAACAAAAACCATCTGCTAATGTGCAATGTACCATTGTGCAAGAATTATTTTATACCTTGTCACACATAAAATGTGTTATTATTGTACCTAACCTTTTTCCTGTCATTGTTTTTGTATTTTCAATTGAATTTTTGGTGTAGTGATTACATGACAATGTTTTTATTCAACCAATTACACATTTTTCTTCTGAGGGTTTTTTTGCATTCAAATAATGAATATTACTAATTGCAAAATTATTTTACTCATATTGTGCATTCCAATCATTTTGCTAATCATGTTCTTGTTTTGTTCACTGTAGTGAAGAGTTTCTGCAAATAAAATACTTAGTGTCATATAGTTTTATTTGAAATTAGTAGTCAAAGGGTTAACAGAACAAAATCAATCTCTTAAGAGAAAGTAAGAGTTCTATCTTGGAACTCCAATAACTCCCTCCAGAGTCGCCAGCCTTCTGGCTTACCTATTAGATTTTTTATTTACCAAGTGTCCACAACCCCATAGACCAATTGATTAAAAGCTCCTCTCCTCATATCCTCTCTCTCTCTCTCTCTCTCTCTCTCTCTCTCTCTCTTTCTCTCTGTCCTTCCGTCCTTTCCACTCCCCCCTCCCCTCAACACATCTGCGCTGAAATTTTTTAATGTGTCTAATTCCATCTATTATAATTTGAGATGATCTCCATATATGTATTATATGTATTTCTAGTTGTATAAAATAATCTTGTGAATATCCTTATTATCAGAAAAATAGTTTAATTTGATTTCAATAAAATACATAATTTTTGCCCCCATGTGTCTGTCACTTTGCTGTACCTGGAGGCTTGTATATTACTTTGATGCTAAAAGCTATTCCTCCAGTATTACAGATACCAGCAAGGTCACCCATGGTGAAAAGGATTCAGTAGAGGTTCCAGATTAAGACAGACTAGGGAGAAGGACATGGTTAGCCCACTCCTGAAACAATTAGCCATTGAAAACTTTATGAATAGCAAAGGAACACTGGCAGATATATTGCTGGAAAATGAGCCCCACAGTTTGGAAGTCACTCAGTAGACAACTGGAGAAAAGTTGAGTCCTTGAAGTAAAATTAACCTTAATGACAGGAAAGGAGTAAAGCCCCACAGACCTCCATATGCCAATGTGACTTCTGCAATCTGAAATAGATAGAACATGCAATCAGGACACACTGATAATTACTGGCAACAGGAATGCAAAAATTGGAAACAAGAAGTCCAACTAGTTAGAAAATATGGCCTTGATGATAGAAAAAAATGCTGGAAATCACATGATAGAATTTTGTTAGCCCAATGACATATTCATTACAAATACATTTTTTCACCAACAAAAACAGTGACTATATACATGGAATTCACCATATAAAACAGGAAACAAACTGATTACATATGTGGGAAGAGACAATGGAAAAGCTAACTATCAAAAGTCGGAATGAGACCACATGCTGATTGTGAATCAGACCATCAACTGCTCATTTGCAAACTGAGACAGAAACTGAAGAAAATTAGGACAAGTGTACGAAGGTCAAAGTACAATTTTGAGTATATCCCATCTGAATTCAGATACCACTTCAACACTAATGATCAAAGACCAGACGAGTTGTGACATGACAGCAAAGACAGCATTCATGAGGAAAGCAAGAGGTAGAAAGACAGGAAAAAATGAAAACACCAAATTACATGTCAAAAGAGACTCTGAAATTTGCCTTTGGACTTTGATTAGCGTAAGTAAGGGGAAGAGAGGACAAAGTTAAAGATCCAAACAGAAGATTTCAAAGGGCACCTCAAGACGACAAAATCAAATATTATAATTACAAGTGCAAAAAGCTGGAGATAGAAAACCAGAAGGGAAGAACATGCTCTGTTTTTCTTAACTGAAAGTTAGGAAATAAAGAAAAAAATCAAGCCTTGAGTAGCAATATTGAAAGGCTTTAAAGGGAAAATATCAAACCACACAGGAAACATCAAAAGAAGATGGAAATAATACACAGAGTCATTATACCAAAAAGAATTGTTGAATGAACAACCATTTCAAGAAATTGCATATCATCAGGAACCAGTAGTGCTGAAGGATGAAGTGGAAGCTGCCTTGAAGGAATTGGCAAAACATGAGGCTATTAGAATTGATGAAATACCAACAGAAATGTTGCAACAAACAGATGCAGCACTGGAGGTGCTAACTTGCTTATGCTAATTGGAAAACAGCTACCTAGCTAACTAACTGGAAGAGATTCCTATTTAAGCCTATTCCCAAGAAAGGGGACCCATGAAAGTGTAAATTATTGAATGATATCATCACCATACCGACTTGACAGCACCCAACAACAACAACATCATCAGTATCACATGAAAATAATGTTTTACTAAAAATCATTCAAAAGCCACTGCAGCCATGTACAGACAGGGAACTGCCAGAAAATCAAGCCAGATTTAGAAGAGGGCATGGAATGAGGGACTTCATTGCTGATATCAGACTAAAGCAGAGAACACGAAAAAGATGTCTATCTATGTTTTATTGACTATGCAAAGGTATTTAACTGTGTGGATCACCACAAATTATGGATAACATTGTAAAGAATAGGACAACCAAAGCACTTAATTGCCACAGCCATTTCTAACCATATTGTCTGACAAGGTCTGGATATGGGGAAGAGAGGTTCAAGGAACTCATCTTCCAAGAAATGCATGAGGATGAAGAAAAGGAAAATGTGCTTTTTGCTTTCTAGGAATAGGATTCCTGCTTCTAATTATTATGATTACTTTATGTTTAGGACTACTACTCATAACTAATATTGTATTAAACTGTAATGAAACAAATGCTGAAAGAATGACACTACTGAGGGAATTTGTAGATGAAGTTAGAAGTAATGACCTCCAATTGTAAAGGTTAGGTGGACAATATTTTAGTTAAAGCTGACCAGCAATTTCCACCACCCTGGAACTCAAATGTTAAGTAATTTATGCTTCAGCTGCAGCAGGCTGAGTTGTTAGCCCCTACTTGGATTAAAGTGGCCCCACCTATGATAACTAAGGTTTACAGAGAAAGTATAAAACAATCAAAAAAATACACAGGCCTGTTCCCACAGTACAAAAGCCTCCTTGACAATTTTAACATAGAGAGGTGCTTATCTATGGCAGACCTTGGTTCCCAGCTACAGAAAAAAAGTAAAGGTTGCTATTCTGGTCAGCCTGACCCTCCACTGCCTTACATAGAAACATTAAGGGGTTAAAATGATAAATAAGGCTAAAGTCCAAAATACCCTATTGTAGCTTATCATTTATGAAAAGCCTGGGAAGAGACAGACCTTCCAGGTGCTTATTATCTTATTACAAAAAAGTTTATGCTTTAAACCATGGGCTATTATGACTATTAGATGTATGTAAAACTGCACGTATTCTTACTACTTGCTTGACCTAAAGCCTAAAAAAGACTGTATAAAAAACTGAGCTATCCGAACAATAAATGGAACAGATCCACATAGCCTCCGAGCTGTTGTATTTCTGTTACCCACCTCCGCTGACTCCTCACCCACCTTTGGGAAACCCTGGATCCTTAGGCTGCAGGCATGGGACTGTGGCACTTAATTGTACCATGAAGAATCTGTACATGGACCAAAAGGCAGTCAGAACAGAACAAGAACAATTCAAACAGAACAAGGAAACACTGCTTGGTTTCAAGTCAAGAAAAGTATGTGTCAGAGTTATATCCTTTCACCATACCTCTTCAATCCGTATGCTCAGCAAATAGAAAGAGAAGCAGGACTATGTAAAGAATGTGGCATCATTATTAGACAAAGATTCATTAACAACTTGTGTTATGCTGATGACACAACTCTGCTTCCTGGGAGTGAAAAGGATTTGAAACATTTACTGATGATCATGGAACATAGCCTTCAGTGTGGACTGTACCTTAACATCAACAAAACAAAAATCCTTTCAACTGGTTAAATACTCAACTTCATGATAAGTGTAGAAAATATTGAGATTGTCCAATATTTTGTTTTACTTCATTCTACAATCAACACCACTGAAGCAGCAGTCAGTCAAGAAATCAAAAGACACATTGCATTGGGAAAAGCTGTTGCAAGAGACCTCGTTAAAGTGTTGAAAAGTAAAGATGTCATACTGAATACAAATGTGTGCTCGACTAGTGCCATGATATTTTCATTTGCATCATATGGTTGTGAAATCTGGACATTGAATGAGTTAGACCACAGTAGAATTGATGCTTTTCAATTGGTTGTTGTTGTTGTTAGGTACCATGGAGTTGGTGTCCGACTCATAGTAACCCCACATACAACAGGAGAACCAATATTGTTATTGTTTTTCTGCTATTCATAGGGTTTTCAATGGCTGATTGTTTTTTGGTAGTAGATTACTGGGTCCTTCTCTCAAGCCTACAGCACCTGTTGTTCCCAGGTGGTCTCCCCTCCAAACGCTAACCACACATGACCTACTTAGCTTCCAAGATCTGATTGGGTCAAACCCCAGAATGGGATGGCTGTAGGCTTTTGAGTTATGGTGCTAGAAATGAATATTGAATATGCCAAGAACTGCCAAAAGAACCAATAGATATGTTTTAGAATAAGTGCAACCAGGATGGCTTCACTGCCTCTTGTGTATTTTGTATATGTTGTCAGGATGGACCAATCCCTGTAAAAGTAGATCATGTTTGGGAGAATGGCTGGTCAATGAAAAAAAGAAAGACCCTCAAATAGATGGACTGATACAGTGGCTGCAACTATGGGCTGAAACATAAAAAGATAGTGTGCCTGACACAGAATTGGTAAGGATTTCATTCTGTTTTACAAAGGGTCACTATGAGTTGGACCAACTCGAGGACAGCCAACATAAAGAATATAATCTTTGAGTAAGTAATTACTCTCTGTGTGTTTTATATCATGAAATAACCTTCACAAAATACAAAAATATGTAGAAAATAAGTTCATTAAAAAGTATTACTAAAATGAAGATTTTATAATAATGTTATTGGTATTGGTATCCAAGTTTGTTGAAGTTAAAGGTGTACCTGGACTTACATCATTATTTACAACAAACAAAAACAAATTTTTCGTATTATATTACAGACAAAAATGAGTGATAGATGTGTAGAAGACATAATTGCTCATCTGAAGTCCAACAACATTAGAAGTGTTGACATTGTTGCTTCTATCTCAGCACGCATTATTGCATTGAGACAATTATTTGTGTAAAGTAATGCTTTTCCACATTACAATATCTTTCTTTTTATATCATTCATTTCATCACTACAGTTTGAAACATTAGACAGTGAAATCTGAATCTTCCTCCAAGTCTTTTATTCAAAGATAATATAAAACTAAAATTATTTGCCTGCTTTATCTCTACTCAAAGACCATTTAAAAACATTTTAAAGTGTAAGCAAAATGTTCCACTTTGTGGAAACCACTAAAATTATGAAAAAGAAGTATATAAGATTGTTATAAATTTAAGCCTGGGACTCATAGTTGGGAGGCTGACTAGAGACATCTTCCTCTTCAGTACCTGTACATCTTTTAAATATTTCATGACCAAGTTAATGCTTTTAAATTCTTTACCCCTTAATATTTGCAATCATTAATTAGGTAAAATCTATCTCTGGAGAAATATGAAGGACAGGAATATTTTATAATTCAGTGATAATAGGAGTGAATTTGCAAAAATCGACTGTAGTTTTCTTCATCCTTGGAATGGCACAACAGTAGCTTTTAGAGTTTCTGTTTCCTGGAACTTAAAACTGATACAAGACAAGAAACCCCACCACTGTGGCTGGTAGCTAATAGTTTTCAAAAATTTTAAATACTGTTTGCATATAGACTGTCATAATCATGGCCAGTTTCCTGAGCATGCAAACTGTGTAGTCACATAAAAACCACATTCACAGGAGTAACATGCTTGATTTAATGTTGTATTGTCAATATCCTGAAATTCTTAACTTCTGAACAGAGGATACAAGTTTTTATATGCTTCACCAATGATGAGGCTGATGGTGTTCATTATATCAAAAAAAAATTAATGCAATTAGACTATTTTGATTTGTCACAGTCCCTTTATGTGGGATGTCACTTTTGCATAATACGTGTGATTTAGTTCATGTTACTGAAGTTTGTGTCTGCCACTTTTTCCATGATCCACGTACACTAAGGAAATTTGTAAACCCATGGCATGGATTCAGTCTGATGCATTCAATCTAATTTTAAAGGAGTACAGCCTCCACTTTGGCCAAAACAATTTGGAATTCTTCTGAAGATTTTTGGCTTAGGAAACAAAAATTTGGAATTTATAAAATGAAATATGTGTGTATTTTGTGATATACAAGGTGCTATTCTAAAAATAATTTAATTAAAATGTAAGTAAAGATATGCATTTTTATTGCAAAACAGAATACTTGCATCTTAGTATGGAAAGTTAGTTATGTAAACTTCTGAAAGTAATAATATTGGATTTTTAAAACAACAGAATAATTATTCATCAATTTTTATCATCTAAAAAAGGTTTCGTCTTGTGTATGTGTATTTTAAAAGACATGCATTGTAAAAAGTAGAATTCAATAATAGGCAGAACTTATCTACCTCATTCATGTCTTAAAGGATCAGGATCAGATTTTTGAATTGCATCTGACAAGAAATTGATAGCAAGTCCGAAAGGGGAGTGTTTAGTTATGTAAGAAATCCATAGCAAATGATTTTTTTAGGGGTTTCTTTCTAGGTCAGCACTTTACAAACAGTTTCTCAAAGTTCTAGTTAAAATGTGCTGCTAGCATTGAAATAATGAATGGCATTAATCTGAACAGTTTTCAAATATATTCCATAGTTTTTAACTGTGATTTGATATGTATAGTCTCATTTTTAAAAAAATGTATCACTGTTTATAAATTATAAACAAGATGCCATGACATTTGAATAAGTAACCTGTAAAAATAATTCTTCTGGCAATGCCCAGAAAGAAATGTGTTACAGAAATTAAGTAACAGCTGTTCGCTGTTACTTTTACAAAAGGTGTTACTCCCTTAAAGCAGAAAATAATAGATAAAAACACTGTAATATACATGGTAGTATTTTTTGACCTGCTACCTCAGACAAGTAAAAAAAAATAATAAAACATTTGCAAAGTAAACCTCCAATCCATACCTGTAGTAGCTGTCTAAATGAGCTAACCAACATAAGGAAGGATTAAAGGAGTGGAGGACAGGAGTACAACGACTTATGGCTTTTTCCTCCTCACAGGTTTACAAAGACTCTTATGTCTGGAAATTGGCAAATGAATGAATTTAGAGACAAAGAAAACTAAGATATTGGTTCAATTGGTTCAATTTTTAAATATGGCTATAATACTCAGGTTGCACTCAAATGAAATGTGAAAAAGTAAAATGCTTAGGATAAATTATAGAATAACTAAAATGCTGAAAGTATTTAAAAATTAACCTATTGTTAATACCAAAAGCAATTCAAATCTAGTGCTGTGAGAATAGTCTTTTTATATGTCCTATATAATCATTATTCTTATACCTGATAGATGTATATGTATGTATTTACCATGTGTAATGTACTGTTTGAAGTCTGTATGTATACTACATAATGAGTAGGTAAATAACATATGCATATATGCATATTTTAATACATATTCCTAATTTTTTCCCTCAAATTTGACCAGGACACTGTTATGCTTCCATTGCTATTTTCTGTTAGTAGAGATGAAAGCTGACAGTTTTGTATATTTATTTTACAACTAGTCAGTTTACTAATTGATTTTTATTTCAACAGATTTTTAAATGTTATTTCATATTACATGTATAAAACCATATCAAATTTGAGTTAGAAAGTTATTTTTCTTATTCAGTATTTATTCTACTTGGACTTGCTTATCTTCTGCAAGTGTCTGTAAGATCTGAGCCAAGAATAGTCTGTTCTGAATAATTATAGTAGTGCCTACTTTTTTTCCTAAACAGAAAGGCAATGTTTTCTGGAATTTCTTTAGTTCTATTGACTTTCATGTTTGTATACTTTGGTTAAGATTTGATTATATTTAGTTAATTTTCATAGATTTGTACTTTCATTAAACTTTTAACCACTTCAAGTATGACCTACTAAAACATATCATTTTTTTTTCTTGATAAATCACATTGTGTTTTCCTTTAAAATATCTTGGATTTTCAAGAGATGATGAGGGAAAAATTTGGTGGAAAAAAAATTGAACTCCAAACATTCATTATATATAAAAGTGTTCTTTGGATGATTTAAGATACTAAGTGCTAGTAATTCTTAATGGAGTAAATATAAAATGTTATTGTACCTCTGGAATAGAGAACTAAGAAGATAAAAGTTAGTTGACATGAACATGAGATAATGAAAGGAGTTTAGCTTGGTAGAGGCCCTGGCTTCCATCCCCAACACCACAACAAATAGAAGAAGGCCCTAGTAAACCACTGCTAAAAAAAATTAGTCAATGAAAACCCTGTGAATAGCAGAGAAGCACTTACATAGTGCCAGGAATGGCACAGTGTCAGAGAGTGTTTTGTTCTGGTGTACATAGGGTCACTAGGATTCTGACTCAACTCAAATGCACCTAACAACAATAACAGAAAGGATATTAGCTTAATGAAGTACTCCAAAGAAAAGGTTGACAAATAAGAAGATATTTACAACATTGAAATCCAATAAGGGTTCTTTATTATAGCCATTTCAGAAATAAATGTGATAATATTTCAAGAAATAATGATGCACATATCTAATAATTCAGAAATGCTAATGTCCAAGAGAAATTCTCACATAAATTACTAAGTAGATATCCTCCAAGCTGTTCATTGAAATTTCTATGTCAGTTAGGAATTGGATGCAATCTCCCATCACTAGAAGAACAGATTTTTAAGAACACTGAATATGCTGATTGTGGAAAATATTGTAAGGGTTAAATATAGTGAACTAGATTGACACAGAACATGGGTAGATCTTGAAATAAGCATTGTGTTTTAACAAGAATACTGAAAGGGACTTATAGCAAATTTCAGTTAAAACATATGCATTTAAAATGACACTAGAAATTTATGTAACATATGCATCCGAGATATATAACAGATTCACAATATAAAAGTATTACAAAGCATGTAGGTGGTGAGCAGAAGGATATCCTAACCTTGAGATTAAGGAGTGGGAAGTAGATTATTGAAAGTTTGGAAGGAATTTTTACAAAAATATTTAGGAGCTGTTTATGTAATTTTGAGAGGTGTCTAGGGTTTGTTTTAAAATAATTTCAGCCTTAGAGAAACACAGAATTGTACAAAAAACTCCATATCTGCAAGTCTCCATCAAGCAGATTACCAAGGATTTTGCTGTATCTGCCCAATTATTCATTAGTCACAATGCCTCATCAATTCTTAGGACTTCAATGTTCTATCCAAGAAAAGCTCTCTTCCCAAATAAAATAATCAATATCAATAAATTAACACTGATTTAATACTGCCATCTAATTTATAGATCCCAGTCAAATTTTGTTTATTATCCCAGCAATGGCTTTTACAGATCCAGGTTCAATCACAGAGTTCCCTGTGGCATGTAATTGTTACAGTTATCCCATTCTCCAGCTATCCATTCAACCAAGAAGAGGTTCACAGTCTCTCTTTTCTTTTTTATTCTCACATTTTTAAAGAACACAAATAAGTGGTTTTTTGAATGTACCTAGATTTGAGTTGCTATGATGTTTCTGCAAGATAATGTTCAAGATATGCAACTGGAGTAGGAATACTACAGAAATGGTGTCTAGTCTCTAGTATATGACATAAAGAGGCACACTAGGGACTATTAACTTATATTACTTCATTTAATGTTATATGCCAAGTGTCTTCTCCAATAAGTGATTATTAGTTGGTATTCTATTAAAATGGAGAAGTTATTACTCTACACCATTAATTCATTTATTTATTTATATCACCAAATGTTGTGGGCTGAATTATATCTCTCTAAATAACATCTCCAAATGTGATATCATTTAGAGACATGATCTTTATATAAATGAGTTAAAATTAAATAGCTATGGCAGAAGCCAATGCAATATGATTACTGTCTTTATTAGAAAAAATGGGCCCTGGCACGGCAGTGAACACCTATATGCCAACAACTTGGGAGGAGGAGGCAGGAGGATCTCAGGCTTGAGGCCAGAAGCAGCCTGAGTAACTTAGAAAAATTCTGACTTAAGATAAAAAATGAAAAACGGGGCACAGGGATGCAGCTCAGTGGAATGCAAAGTAAGCATGAGGCCCTATGTTCTGCTCCCAAGTACTGAAAAATAAAGAAAATCCAACTCCTTAGTTTGCCTTCCATACTTGCTTATTCACTTGACTTATTCATTTGCTTACTGCTCTAGGTTCACCTTCTTCACCCATACTGGCAATACAAGCTTTGTCAACTGCAATAAACATCAAATTTCCTGTAAAGACCCTATCTTTCAATCTTTGGTAATTACATGTACTCTGTTGGCTTTACTTGGAATTTTCCTTCCCTTATATTGCCTTTCTCCTGCCTTAGCTCTTCAAGTTCAACTCCTCTGAACTTAACACAAAACTCCTGAGCTCAGCAAGTCTAATGGCCTTTCGATATATTTTTTTTCTAAACTTAAATAATATCCTTTCAATTGTGACAGTAGAGTAGTCCATGTAGTGCAAGGTAGAGTATTCGCAGAATATTAGAATAATCTGTATTCACTATTACTATATAACGAATATTTATTATATTACAGTTTCTATGGTTCTGAAATTTAGGAGCAGCTTAGCTGGATGAATCGGACTCAATCTCTTATGAGGCTGCAGTCAAGAGAGGGATAGGAGCTGAATTATGTGAAGTGATGATCTGAGCACAAGAATGACCTTCCCAAAGGGCTCACTCCACAGCTTTGGAAAGCAGACCACATGTCTGGTGAGGGCTGAAGTCCTTGGATCCTGGTCATGTGGCCTCTCTATAGTGATACTTCAGTGTCCTTCCCATAAGGCAGTGGGCTTCTTTCAAAACAAAATGATCTGAGGACAAAAAAAACAAAAAACACTGCAGTCCTTTCTATGGCTGACACTGGAAGACACACTGCATCATCTTCAGTACTATAGTGTTCACAGTAGTAATCCCTACCAAATTGACAGAAGATATCAAAGGCCATGCATACCTGGAAATGAGGATCAGTGTGGATTGTCATAGAGGCTATTATTTTGAAAACTTTTAATATTACTGAGGACTATATTAATTATTTATTAAGATGTTAGAATCCACTTAATTATTTTATTTTGATTGTAGAAGAGAGTTCTCCTGAAAAGTATTGCCTCTGATACATCCCAATTTAAAATGAATTAATAATTTAAAACATTATAGAGTATTTTACGTGACATAAACACATATATCTTACATATATATTTTCTTAAAACCATATTTTAGCTTCTGAATAATCATATTATTGAAAATAGCTAAATCTCTCATGAAAAACGAAGTGCTAAGAGAAAGGCTTGTTTTTTTACAAAACTGCATGTCCTTATGTCATCTAGGGGTGACATTGTGCTTCAGCTCTGTCACTATTTAGAGGGTAATATAACAAACTCCTCACATCTCCAGACCACTATGAGTATAAAGATTACTAATGAGAAGCAGCAATGAAACATTAGACAACTATGAATAAGTATCTTCACAAAGTGATTTGTAAAAGCATTTAAATATTTGTAATTACCTAGTATACATTAAAAACAAATAATAATTAACATAACAATTGTATGACATTAATTTCAAGTGACTTCTACCAAGGCACCTTGTTTCCCTACCAAATAAGCTCATCAAGAAGACAGATTTACAATGACACATCTAAAGATAATATTGATCTTCATGTATCACTTATTTTATTCAAGCTCAGTGCACAGATTCAAATCAAATAAGAAGACGGATGTGTACATGAAAATTCTCATCAATGTAAAATTTGAGTGATTTTCACTTTTGTAGAATGTAAAATGATGAGCAATAGGAGGTCATATAGGTAATTCCTAGTTCTCAATAATGCAAGTTTTTAATGTCTTCAAAGTTTAATTTGTGAACGTTCCTTCAAGAAAAAAATAATGTTACTGTTTGGTAATGTTTTATAACATCTATAATTGGTATATAATTATACAATTGGCAAGGAAAGTTTGACTACAAATAAACACTTTTCTGAATTACTTCTGAGTTCATTCTATAAGACATGTAGTGACCGGTCATTATATACCATATTAAATGATTTATGATAAGTGATTTACTATTTATCATAACCTAATGTATACCTCCTTCAATTTTGTTTAAACAAGAGTAGTAAGCCTCTTGACTTACACAAGGATTTGTCACCTATAAGTTGAGTCATTGTTGTTTCCAGTCTCTATTTTTTAACCACAGCACAATTAGACCTGATATAATTGACTATACAGGCCACAAATAACAATACAGGCCAAAAATAACTATACAGGCTGTGGCACATGTCTGTAATTCCAGTAACTTGAGAATCTGAGACAGGAGGATTGTGATTTCAAGACCAGAAGCAACCTAAGAAACTTAGAGAAACTTTGTCTCAAAATAACAAAAATGAGAAAGGAGGCTAGGGGTACAGCTCAAGTGTGGAGCACTTGCCTAGCATGTGCAAGGCCTTGGTTTCAACTCCCTAATACTGAGGAAAAGAGAAATAAAGCAAGCAAGAAAGCAAGAAAGTGAAAGAAAGCAAGAAAGCAAGCAAGAAAGAAAGAGAGAGAGAGAAAGAAACGCAAATATGGAAAATTTTCCAAAAAAAAAATTAAATGTTCTATTTGCTTGGGGCCTTGGTTGAAAGTTGAGGAAACTGATGTTAAATCTTGAAATTTAACAATTGATATTAAATCAATTAAATCAATTTAATATCAATCAAACAATTGATATTAAATCTTGAAATTTAACAATTTAAAATTTATAAAATGATGAAATAATTATTAGCATAATTCTTTATCAGACCTTTGTTGGCAGATAAGTTTGGTCCAGGCAAAGATATTAGAAAATGGAATTTTAGTACTAATGTGTACTAGACATCATTGAGTAGACCGGGCAAGATCTTATAAGAAAGAGGTGATTTCAAGAAGTACTGAACATTTTCAAGTATACAAATAAGAAAATTAGAAAGCTCAATAGGTTGAAGGTTTGGAAAATGCCACTATATTTTAATGCCAAACAGTAAAATTATATAATATTAAATTTTCTTAAGTTCTGCTTAGATACAGGGACAAAAAGTAAGTTTGTTTGCCCTTCTTATTAAAACTCTCTGCATAGCTAATGTACTACATCATAACTCTTTTCATCTGACAAAATGGTTCTAAGGAAAGAAATAAAGGCTATATTTGTCTCACCAAAGCTTAACCAGACAAAAGTACCTACAATTATTTGAGAGCATAACAGGGAGAGTTTGTGGGATGGTGAAAGGCAGAAGACAAGAAAGTACAGCATATTAAGAAGTACATTCATGAAAGAAGAGAATGTAGCTATTGTTAACATGGAGCTGACTGGAAATAAATTAATAAGAAGTCAAAGAAGTGTTTTGGTGAGCTATTCTGCTAAAAGAAAAACTCGCCCAAACTAAATGATGTGCCTTTTTTGAATAAAACAATCACTGTGTCTTCAACATTCTATAGGCAGAAGGAAGTTCGAGGTTTTGGAGGGTGTTGTTGTTGTTGTTGTTGTTGTTGTTGTTGTTGTTTGGTTGGTTAAGGTTTCTTTTTCTTTTTGTTTTTTCAGTACTAGGGAATTAAACCCAGGGCACTCCATCTCTGACCTGCACCACTAGCCTCTTTTTATCTTTTATTTTGAGACAAAGTATCACTGAATTTCACAGGCTGCCTCTGTCCTCAAACTTGTGATCCTCCTGCTTCAGCCCCTCAAATTATTGGGATGACAGGCATGTGCCACAGTGCTCAGCTCTATTGAATTTCAAACTCAAATATCTGGTACTTAGTAGCTCTGTCAAACCCATTATTTCTCAAAATTGAATTAATTATCTAGTCATTGCAAATAGGATTATCTTCCTAAGTTTCTCTTCTCATTGAAAGTCTCTAAAGCTCAAAAAATGGAATTGTTCTAGAATTCCATTCTTTTCTGGATACCTAATTGTCCATCAAGCCTAGCCCAACTCTTTTAACTAAGAATCTCTAGATTGCATCTAGTGTTCTTTACCTCTGCTATTATTTACCTCACTAACTTATGATTGTCATTAATTGCAGTTCTTTAATCAGAGAAATAAGAATATTTTAGAAACAAAAAAGGATTAACACTGATCATTGTGAAACATAATAAATTCTGCACTAGAGAAATGAAGGAAGTAATATTGCGGAAAGACATCTGAAAGACATCTGAAATCTATCTCACTTTGAGAAACAGGAAACATTTCAGGAACATTATGATACTTTCAATCATTTCTCAGATATTTATGATGTGTATTCTCTATGACAGATCAAGTTTTTTTCTCTGTACCAGCTAACTCTACTATAAACTAGATATAGTAATACACATGATCAGACAGTATCCCTCTTGGATTCACTGAATGAAAAACTGTAAAATAATTGTGCAGAGTATAATGTTGCAAAAACATCTTTCTCTGGAAGTGTAATAACACTGGGTTGAAATGTACTTAATTGGAAACCATGGGACATGAGTCTGCAAATGTCAATGTTGGAGATTGTAACACTTTTGGAACCTTACCCTTAAAATCACAGAAAGCCTAAGATTAATCAATTCCTGCAAAAAGTGTGGTATGGGATGAAAACTGAATCCTCTCTGAGTTCCAGGCCTTCAGGAAAAAGAAATACTGTTAGCTTAGTTTAAAGCAGGGGTGAGATTAGCCTAAATTACAAACTGGAATAAGAGATAAGATTAATATTTTGCTTAGATCAAAATGTGTCTTACCTAGGAACTTCATGAACAAAGAAATAAGTAAAAAATGGTGACTCTGGAACAATGTATTAGGGCATTGTACATAACAACCCTTTATCTGTTAAGGTTTTTTATATATGAAATAATTATTTACCAATTTCTATACATTGAAAATTTTCAAAGATGCACATGTATCCTCTATAATCAGAACAAATAAAGATATTAATAATTGCCAGCTATCCTCAAATGGACTTTATAGAAAACATGTGTTGGATGAAAAATAAGTCATTTCTTATTGTACCTGAAAAATAGTCATTTTGGAAGGAAATGTATGAGCTCATGGCCTCCAATCTTCTCTACAGAGTTATGACCTACTAATTGGAAAAATGTCTGGTTGTTCAAATGTCCAAAACAATTAGGCTATTTGCCATGTTTACTTACTTTTTGTGAAATTAGTAGAGTTATAATTGTATAGAAACAATTTTGTTTGCTGTCAAATCTGGTCAGACTCATAGCGACCCTATGTACAATGGAATGAAACACTCCCTGACACTGTGCCATGCCTAGCACTATTGTCAGGGTTTTCAATGACAGATTATTTCAGGAGTGGATTGCCAGGTCCTTCTCCCCAGCCTGCAGCACCTGGTATTCCCAGGCAATGTCTCATCAAACGACTAACCAGGCTGACCCTGCTTGTCTTCTGAGATCAGGCAGGATCAGATGCCAGGATGCTATGACTGCAAACACACAAACAATAGGTAGAGAAAATTGAAAAGAGAGAATAAATCAAGAAACAGTAACATCGAATCCAAATGTCCCCTTTTTAAAAATATCAATCATTACTAAATAAATCTGTTCAGTTTATATAGATACTTTAAATGAATACCCAACATTGTCATTTGCCAATCATTTTCCTTGAACAGTTACTAATAAGGAAAATTATGAAAGTTTAAATGTACAGGAACTTTTTAAGTAATTGAAATTTGTTGTTTGCTGTAATGAAGTCAAACTACTTGGCTGATTCTTTCACATTTAAATTTTAACTGAATCATGTTTAAGTTTTTTCCTGAACTATTATAATATTTGCATACTATTAGTAAAGATGAAATGCTTTTCAAATATATATATTTAATTTACTTTCTGTCTTTAGCTTGACTATGAACAAAATTTGTGTCTTGTCTTATTAAACTTGATTTAATATTCTGAACCTGAAAAAAATATTGAAGAATATTTTAACCATAAGTGTAACCAATGACTCTGGGACCATGCCAAGCTTTAAGATATGGGTCGTGTTGGAAGTACTATGTGAGTCCTGAGCTCCCAGATCAAAGTGAAATTCAGCAGAGCCACAGATTTCAAATTCAGCAGTGTATTTAAAGAAGTATGTTTTTTGATGCTAGACTAAGGAAACTAGGTAAAGTATATCTCAAAGGGAAAGCCCTTATTCTGCATTATGAGCAGAAAGAAAATATGTTACATACTGTGTTTGCACACAAAATAGGTTGTACAGATATAATTCTGACTGATAGGCCCCATAATATAAAAGGAAATGAATGCACACACACACACACACACACACAAATGCACAGACAAATGTGCACACACACAAATACAAGAAACAAAAATAAGAGAAAAAGTGTTAAAAAATAATATATCATGAAATTCTCCATAATAAAATTGATCTTGATATTTTTTTGTTTTCATTTACATGCTGTCATTTCAATTTTCCAGATAACAAAGTAAGTCTTTTAAATTCTTCCTGTTTACAGGAAATTCTTCCTTTTTATAGTTTTATAGTATAAATGTTCTGCTTCTATTTCTTCCTTTTGTCTTTGTCTCAAGGGAAAGCCACAAAGATAGAAATATAAGTTTATTGTCTTTGATTTTTCCTCCTTCCAAAGAAATGTATACAAAAATATAAGATAAAACTTTTCTTTTTCTGTGACAGTACCAACAACTACTTACAAATATATTTATATCTTATGCATTTATGTAATAAACATGCATTTATATTTTATTAAGTTTACATAGGAGATGTATTCTTAAATGTTATTAGGGTTGGTGATATAAACTCAAACACTCAATCACATAAATAATTATAAAAATTGGATAGAACTGGAAATAATTATGTTAAGTGAAATAAGTCCCATGCAGAAAGGCAAAAATCACTTATTGTCACTCACATGTTGAAACTAGGGGGAAAAATTTAAAAGAAAGATTTGAAACTAATAGGAAAAAAATACTAGAGATGTAAAGGGGACTGGGAAATGGGAGACAGGGGAGTAAGTAATAGAGGGGGTGAATATGATCAAAGTACATTATATGTATATATAGAAATGTCATAATGAAGCCCCTTAATTTGTACAAGCATATGCTAAAAAAAGAGAGTAAGATTGACTTTCTTATGATCACACTCAACTATTGCTTGTTTTGTTGCTTTAGCCATAGATACAGTGCTTATAATCTCTTACACCTTTGCCTCTATACTTATATTTTATTTGTTGAAAAGGGCTCAGTTAGGCTTTACATAATTTGTTCTCCTCCATGGCATTTATACAGGCTATCATAGGTTTTCCCCCACGTTTCTGCCAGCTTGTTGTGCTGTGGGGAATTATATGTTGCTGTGATGTTGAAAGTTATGCCACCAGTATTAAGGATACCAGAAGGGCGACCCATGGTGGACAGGTTTTAGTGGAGCCTCCAGACTAAAACAGACTAGGGAGAAGGAGCCAGCAGCCCACTCCCAAAACACATGGCCATTGAAAACCCTATCAATAGCAGAGAAACACTGACAAATACAGTGCCAGCAAAAGGAATTCCCCAGGCTGGAAGACATTCAAGAAACACATGGGGAAGAGTTGCCTCCTCAAGGTAGTTGTTGTTGTTGTTGTTGTTGTTGTTGTTGTTGTTGTGTGCTGTCAAGTCGGTATCCGACTCATAGCGACCCTCATAGGGTTTTCAATGGCTGAGTGCTTCCGGATTGCCTTGGGAGTGGAATGCCAGACCCTTCTCCCATTTTTGCGGTGCTGGGAATTGAACTCGGGACCTCAGAGACTGCAGCGCAGCGCTCTACCCACTGAGCTAAATCCCAGCCCCCTCAAAGTAGAGTCAACCTTAAATGATGGATATGGAATAAAGCCCCTGGGACCTCTCCTTGCTGATGTGGTACTTATTCAAAATGAGAAGAAACATAATAACTGCAACGCTTGGCTCAAACATATAAAATTGTGTGCATGGCACAGTGCTTGGTAGTGCTTTGTTGTGCTGTCCTTAGGGTAACTATGAGTTGGATCTGACTCAATGGTACCTAACAACAACAAAAATCCTAGTTTTTAATTGAGAAAATTTAGTAAGCTGATCATATTCTTTTTTTTTTTTTCTTCGTTACTAGGGGTTGAACTCAGAGCCTCACACTTGCATGTTTTGCTTTTTTTTTTTTTTTTTTTTTTTTTTTTTTTTTTTTTTGAGACTGGGTCACACTAAATTACATGACGCCCCTGGTCTCAAACTTGCTATCGTCCTTCCTCTGTTACCCAAACCGCTGGGATTACAGAAGTGCACCACAGCGCCTGGCTCTCTGATTTTTTTTTTTTTTTATGTAATTGACCAGATCTTTGACCCAGTGACTTAATCAAGTAAAAATGAGAATCATTATTTATATATCTGTGGTCTCAGCAAATAAAGTTTGAGAATTGGTGAAAAATGCCAAAAATATTTTGGTTAATTTTTCTCAAGTTGGCCATATGTGTCTCTATACTATTTTAACCCTTGTTTGCATTTGTCTTTGCCTCACTTATTGCTCCAGAGCACTAACCTTGTCAAATCCTGCAAATACTTTCTGGAATTCAACAGAAGTTTCAAATTTGCCAGTAAGAATTACATTTACTTTTCATCTGTTCACTGGATGGGTACTGTGGTTAATGAAAACCTAGCCTCCTGATTTCAGATTTACTGAATTATCATAGTAAGGAGAGGAAAACATTTGCATTTTTATGTAAATATCAATTAGAGAATTATTGAAGCAAGAGGGCCTTTCCTGTATCCCATTTTAAAATTCCTATAGGAAATAATTTTCAAGATTTTACTGATGTCCTTGGAACTAACTAGCAGCTCAGGAACAAACTGAGTACCAGGCACAACATGCTACATTTAGAATTACTCTTTTTGTGTGTGTGTGTGTGTGTGTGTGTGTGTGTGTGTGTGTGTGTGTGTGTTTCTGCTAGCTTTTCTAACTTACCTCCTTACCTTGGAAAGACTTCTTAACGCACTTCTGATTGACATAACCATAAATCCTCAAAACATGAGTTAACATTTTGGATTTACCTTGGTAAACACAACTGGAATTCTCTACTATATATAGCTAAGGTGTTAGATTTTTTAAGTAATATGATGATAATTCTTTAGACTAAATATCTGGCAATTTATTGCTCTTCAAATATTTACTCTTTCCACTGGGAAATGCAATCTCCCCTTTGAGTGTCACCAGAACTGACTCATTTTTGTCTCATTATTTTCTACCCAGCCTAATCTTTACCTCGTTTATCTCACATATTTGAAATTAATTTTCTCAAGAAGTGTTGTATGCAATTTTATGAGCATTAAGAATATAATCCAGTGGATAAAGGAAATAATTATTAAACACTTTTCCTTAAACAATTTCAATAAGTCACATAACAGCTCAATTTACAAATAGATGATACATTGTTAATATCAAGTCGACTTATAATTAAAGTATGATAATATCTCTTGGGATTTAAACCTCAATATATACATCTCTCATAATATGATTTGATTTTACTAGCAGTATGTTCAATAAATGTTTAAGAACTGACTTTACCAGTGAAAATTTGCCCAGATTCACAGCACTTGTCAATATCCATGTTACAAATGTTCCCACCATAACTGATTTCAGGCTATACATATGACTTTGTAGAACATAAGTTTAGGAAGAAATGCACAAAATTACCTCTCACAATCCGGTGCAAGCCAGCTTGAGTCTTCCACAAAAGATCGTATATGTATAGAAAACCATAAATATTTGTGACATTTCCATTTTTAGTTTTGAAGAAATAATTCCATTATTTTAAGTCCAAATGTTATTTATTGCCTGCAGCCATACCACTGTAGCATCTGATCCTATCAGATCTCAGAAGCTAAGTAGGGTCAGGGCCAGTTAGTATTTAGATAGGAGACTACCACTTGGGAACACCAGATACTGTAGGCTTGGGAGAAGGACCCCACAACCCACTCCCAATAAACAATCAACCATTTAAAACCCTATGAATAGAAGAGAAGTACAACAATAGTGTTTCACCTGTGGTACATAGGGTTGCTATGCGTCAGTCACCAACGTGATGGCACCTAACAATAGCGTTATTTATTACGCTTAAAATACAAGTCCTTATGAGTCGGACCTGACTTGATTGCACTTAACAACAAATGAGGCTGCAGCTGCAGATAATAAGAATCCTGGAATTTGAACGTGAGAGATAAATATTTCCATACGTATATCAAGTAAAAGTAATAGGATAAAACTCTCTGAGAACCATAATGTATATTATAATGGAAACATAGGTTGTGTACATTCCTTAGGCAATCAGTCCCAAGTGTTTATCTTAATACAATTAAGAATGATGTTATGTGAAAACATATAATTGTATAAAACTTAAACCACCAAATAAAGAAACCCCCAAATTATGCTTGATTATGCAATTATATAATAGGATCACAGTATCTCAGGCTTAAAAGAGGTCTTATACTTAATGTTACATTTCTTAATTCTATATTTAAACAAACTCAATAATATCTACATGTTTGAAACACTTCTATTGACTTTCAACTTTAATTCTATCTTTGAACAGTTCTGAATATTAAATATGTGTTCCTGCAATGAACCTAAATACATCTCTCTTTTTATATATAGTCTTCTTCTTGTTCTTACTTTTTATTCAATGGGTCAACATAAGGTGATTTTATCAGTCTAAATCCTTCAAATAATTAAAACAGTTTAATGTTATTTATTCTTTCCTCTCTGTTCTAAACCCACTATCTTCAGACAGTCACAAAAAGTAGTTTTATACTCTTACTTACAACATCCTACTTGCCTTCTTCTGGATGCTTTTTAATTTTTATATTTATTTTTGCATCTATTATTGAAAATAATTTTCCAGATATGATTTTGCCACTGGGGATTAGAAAATTACATATATTATTTATTGTAGACAATTTCTAGCAATTCTGTTTATTGGAGCTGGGGTTTAGATCAGTTGGTAGAGTATTTGCTCTGTATGATCTGTGGCCCTGCGTTTGATCCCTAGCACCGCAAATATAAGAGAAGGATCTCGCAGCCCACTCCTAAAACAATCCTGAACAATCAGTCATCAAAAACCCTAAGAATCAGAGAAGCCCTGACATTGCCTTTTGGCCACAGCACAGTGTGTGGTAGTGTTTCTTTCTATTATACATAAGGTCTCTACGAGTTGGACCAAGACTTGATAGTACCTAACAACAGTAGTTAATAAGGCACCGTAAACCACCTGTAATCTTGGCCATTTGAGAGGCTGAGTCAGGAAGATTGCAAATTCTAGACCAGAGGCAGCCTGCAAAACTTACTGAAACTGTATCTCAAAATAAAAAGATGATCTGGGGATATAGCTAGTGTAATACTAACCGGGTCCTGGGTTCACCCCCTGCCCAGTACTGAAAAAAGAAAAGAAAACTGGTACTTATCAAAGAGTGTTAACTATTCATGTCACAAATGCATATATATCCATAAACACACCCATATAGACACAACACCTAGTAATTGATGTTTATGATTTGTGTCCGTTTATGTCTAGGTAGGACAGTATGCACATCATTTTTCTCTTGAAATTAGGAATTTCCTTCAGTGAAAATGTTTCTGATCTTTCTTTTTAATCTATTTTTTCAAAAATATCGCATCAAATATAAATATTACAAGAAACATCCCATATATTTTCAAACACATGGTAATTGATTACAATGGACTTTATGAAAAAGAACACAGCATTGAGCCAGGCACAGTGGCGCATGCCTGTAATCCCAGGGGCTTGGGAGGCAGAAGCAGGGGGATCGCAAGTTCAAGACCAGAGGCAGTCTGCATAATTTAGCAAGACCCTGTCTAAAAAAAGAAAAAAAAAGTAAAAAAAATGGGCTGGGGGTGCAGCTCAGTGGTCCAGCACTTGCAGAGCATGCAAGCACGAGGCCCTGGGTTCAACCCCCAGTACCACAAAAGAAGAAGAAGAAGAAGAAGAAGAAGAAGAAGAAGAAGAAGAAGAAGAA
>VMDO01005797.1:56074-81971 GCA_007922755.1 Pedetes capensis | reverse complement strand
AACATCAACAAAATAAAAGCCCTTACAACTGAATCAGTATGCAACTTCATGATAAATGGAGAAACGATTGAGGTTTTCCAAGATTTTGCTTTACTTGGTTCTACAATCAACAAACACGGAAGCAGTAGTTAAGAAATCAAAAGACACATTGCATTGGGAAAAGCTGTTTCAGAAAATCAATTTAAAGTATTGAAAAGTAAAGATGTCACATCAAAGATGAAGGTGCGCCTGACTCATGCCATGGTATTTTCAGTCTCATTCTATGGTTGTGAAAGTTGAATATTAAACAAGGGAGACAAGAGAAAAATTGATGTTTTTGAATTATGGTGCTTGAAATGAATATTGAATATACCATGGACTGCCAAAAGAACCAACAGATCAGTCTCAGAAGACATGCAATCAAAGGGCTCCTTAGAAGCAAAGATGGCTACACTGTATTTTATGTATTTTGCCTATGTTGTCAGAAGGGACCAATTCCTGGAGAAGAATATCATATTTAGGAGAGTGGCAGGTGAATGAAAAAAAGGAAGGCCCTCAACTAGACATACTGACACATTGTCTGCAACAATGGGCTAAAACAAAAATAAGATCATGTGGCTGGCACAGAATCGAGGAGTGTTTCTTTCTGCTATACACTGGATTGCTGTAAATCGGACCCGACTCAAAGACACCTAACAGCAACAACAACATGATTTCTTCCAGCAAGGACAAAAACAAATGAATGTCCTTACCTCCTGTCTTGTAGCTACCAATTTCGTCATTTACTGCTGATACGTGACATTATTTTAGATGACTATCTGTAATTTGGCAGAGATTGCAAAATAAACCTACACAAAATATTTGTCAATATTCCTGTGCTGAATGATATATCATATTTCAAAATTTCAAAAGAATGTCATTGCCCTCTTTCCATGTATTTCCTCCTTTCACTATGCTCCTGACAAGTTGGATACGTGATTTCCAAGAGAGGGGCTAGATTCTGCTTTGCTTTTTCCTACATTTTTCCCTTGGGATTTTTTTAATCAACTATACCCTTGCTCTACATATTTTTCTAGGTTTTTTATTTAGCTATGAATATCTAACTTCTACATTGCCTCTAAATCATTTAAATCAGACAGGATCCCATATATCCTATGTGTATGCATATGTGTAAAAGGAAAAAAATAACCAAGAAATGTCTCCTAACAAGTTTTTATGAGAGATACAGTAATTCATGAGCCTGTTAATAAAACTGGAAACATTCTCTACTTTTTCTTAAGGTGAAGTTTTCTGATATATATATATATATATATATATATATATATATATATATATATATATGTATATATATATATGTATATATGTAAAAATATATATGTGTGTAAAATAAGCATAGCTTTCCATTAGTTAAATTAATAATATATGTATGAAATCAACATCATTTCATTGCCAAAGATCTTAAATTCTCAATAAAAATTTCAGGAGGTTTTTATTACATTATAAATCTAGGATTGCATGAATGACAAGTGACCCTGCATCATTGACCCATCACATGTACCAAAAAGAAAGCGGTCTTAGGTCAAAACCTTACTCTGTCTCTACCACACCCTGGAAAGGTGGTGTGATCTTCCTGCCAGTTCTCAGCCAAATTCCATTAAAATTCTTCTGTGCAATTTATATCATGGATGAAATCCTAAAAGAAGTGACATTGGTGTTATATAATATAGTAATGGCATTTTAGGTGAAGAAGAGAGTAAATATATACAGGTTAGTTTATTTTGCTGAGGATTTTGAGCACTCCTATTGATTTTAAAAATTTTAAATCTGAACTTTTTCTTTTTATTTATTATTATATCACACTCCTGACCAGCCAGTACTCAAAACTGACCCTGGATGGATATCCTTTGAGAACTGGAAGGTTCAAGAGAAGGATTAGACTCTAGAACTTCAAAAAGACTTCAAAGAAATGGTGAGCTATTAATTAATGGTGAATCTCATACCTGCATTTCTCCTGGGATTGTATATCAGTTTTTATTTATTGAATTATGGTGTATGTACTCTATTTTCTATTCTTCTCTATCTCTCTCTTCACTACTTTCCTGTCATATTGATGATAAGCATAAGTCCCAATCAGTTCATTCTACACATGCCTGGTGTTGACATTTCTCACTCTGCTGCATGTTAAATTTCCCACCATCTGGATTTTCTGCCACAGGACTCATCCTCATGCATATATCCACCATTCATCTGTTCTGATTTAAGATAAATTGAAAAATAAATAATTGGGAATAACTACTGGAAGGAATATACTATGAAAATCCTGATTGAGTTTGTGATACATACTTAAAATGTTTATCTTACTAATGTTTTGGCTTTGTTTATATTTAAACATTTTCACAAAAATATTAGTCTCCATTAAAATGAAAGAAAATTCTATATTACAGCATTCTTATATCCCCTTTGAATTGTTTCATAGTTAAAATAATAGTTATAGGAATAACTTAAATGTCTGTTGGTGTTTAAGTATGCATTGATACTTTGATACTTTATCCATAGTTTAATATATGTGAACCTGAAACGGTTTTTGAGTAGAAAAGAAGTGTGAGAAACTGCATGTGTACACAGAAAAAAATAGAATATTCTGTCTTAATTTGCAGTACAGCACTATAATATGTATACTTGAGATTTACTCTCTTATATATATTTTTTCTGTCATGGTCTTTTAGCCTCAGTCATATAGTGTGGTAATTTTTATTAGGAAAATTCAACAGTTTTAACGTTCAATTTAGGGGTTTACTAATTTTTCTTTCAACAGTTTAAGCAAGTCTGTTTAGGCAACAGAATTATGTTTACCATCTCCTCACTTGTTTGAAAACTTAAAAATGATTTAAGCCATCATGGTAGAATGTGGTAAAGAAACCTATTCAAAATGCCAAATGTGTTCTAATCTGTGCCAAAAAGATATAATATTCCTTGAGCCATTGCAACTCAAGCAGACCATAATAACCTGTTGGGGTTAGAAAAGTTGATGCCAAAAGTGGATGATTTCCCTAGAGCCAATCAAAATGATGGAAACATTGGTGCAAAATCACAGCTGAGCAGGTTCAGTCCTCTCTTCACTAGCTACAGATGGCATGTAATTTAGGAATGCCCATTTGGTGGAATTTACCAGTTCCTCTAGAGATCACACATATGGGTTTGCATTTAAAAAGCAATTGCACCACGAATAGCTTTTTAAACAACAGATGTAAGTATTGACAGTAAAAGGATGTCCAAATAGCAAAGAACGTCCACATAAAGAAAAAAAGAGAGCTTATGTTATATGTTACAGCACTTTACATTGCCTTTTTACTTAAAAAAGAAAATGATTATGAAATTGATGTATAAAATGCTTGCGAACCTTTCTGAATTAGATATGAAATTATCTTCGTACTATATTACTTTTTCATATTCTACTCCTTTTTCCACCTTCATACATTGCAACTCTACCCTAAAATGCCCAAAGTGCATCAAAATGTGCTAGGAGAAGTTTAAGATCTGTGATTCAGCCTGTGACTGTCACCCCTCCCCTTTGGAAGTTCACAATGGTTGTATGAAAATTCCATCGTCATTGAAAAATTGAATGTACCTCTACATTTAAGTGTACACAGAAGATGGCATTTATGTTTGCAGATGTATGCGATAGTTACTAAAGGGTATTAATTATACTTGTAAGTTTGCCAATTGCCTGTCTTTATTGCTTCCTTTAAAGGAGGAAATTAATTGTGTGAAATTGCCTTGCTAGTGAAGTAATACCAGATTGCAATGGCAGTACTGACCTAATCTAGCAGCAAAACAGGCAATCATATCCTCAGTGAACACTCATAGAAATATTTGATTTCAAGAGTGTCCAGTACCTAAGTTTCCCTGGAGAAACACAAACATAATTTCCATTCTTGTATACAAGGGTAGTTCTGTTGTGGATTTTGCCTCTATATTGCAAATTCTTGTTTTTATTGAAGGATAAGCCTTTGTACCTAACAGTACAATCCCATATGGAAAAAAAATAATTAAAAGGTTAGGTTTGGACATCAGCTTTTGACGCAAATTGTTTCTTGATTGAATAAAATGTGATGTTACTTTTCCTCCCATTCTCTGATGCAGTGATGCACTTGAATATTAATAACTATGCAAATGATAGCACTAATAAGAAGTCCATTTTTTCTGGCTGCTTATTACTAGCGTCAGGTGAAAATTGTGGAAGATTGGATTGCTTTTGTTTGTAGGTATGAAGATGGGCAATTGATGCTGCCCCAGAAAGAAAAGGAAAAGGAAATTGCTTGTTCAAAGGGATGAACAGTTTCAGATTATTTATTACTGAAATATTTATGACATTATTGTATTGCTGCGGTAAGGATACAGAATAAGGAATTCCATAAAGTATGCATTCAAATAAGAGAACTGTTATCATCAGGCTTCTTACTCACCTTTATTTTTATACTGGATATTTACACAGAAACTACAATATTGCCCATGTTGTATTAAAATTGTATATTAAATTAAGTGTTTTTTTTCTTTTTTCACAGGACAGAATATATTAGAAATATAAATGCTAGTATATATTACATATATAACCATAAATACGATTGATTATTATATTCCCACCATGTGCTAACTGCTACAGTACAGTTAGATAAAAAACTGATTTTAGAAATTTATAATTTGAGAAAATTAAATAAGTCTTTCACTTTAGATGCAAAATTACCCATTGTTTTTAGTAGATATGGAATAATTTATGCATAATTTCCTGCATATAGAGATGTGCATTATAATGAGTTTTGAAAGAAAAGAATATCATCAGAGAGAGAAACAAACCTAAAATTCCAGGCAGAAAACTCCAGAGGTGAAACAGGGAAAATATTGGGTGAATAGTCATGGGAGGGGGGAGTAGCTATCATAACAGTTTCATGGTGGTCAAGGTAGTGTAGAGACCTGTTGTGGAGTATTGGAAGATATGATATTTCCTCTACTTCTGATTCCCCTAGGGTCTCTCCATTGCTTGGAGGCAGGCTGTCAAAGCAGAACCAGAAAGTGAATATACACATTTTGGACTTTAGATTTCAAAAGTGGCACTTCAGCAGTAGGAAAAGATGTAGAAATAAGGAATCAGAGTAAATACTTGCTACCAACTTCTGCTTCCCCACTTCTTCTACTATCTCCTTTATGTTGTTATTAAGTGCCATGGAGTAGGGTCCTGTTCATAGTGACCCTATGTACTACAGGCTGAAACACTTCCCAACACTGTGCCATACCTGGCACTATTGTCAGTGCTTCTCTGCTATTCTTAGAGTTTTTGATGGCTGGTTGTGGGCTGCCAAATCCTTCTCCATAGCCTACAGCACCCCATATTCAGAGGCAGGCTCCCATCCAAGTACTAACCAGGGCCCACCCTGCTTAATTTCTGAGATCTGATGCCAGTGTGGTATGACTATAGCCTACCAACTTTATATACCCATACATAATACACACAGAGACTTTAGGAAGGCCATTTCAAATATGGAGAGAATTTAAATGTAAAGTAGACTAATGTAGGCAGATCACGCATCCATCTATCCCTGGGAAGGCTAATCATGGTACAGCAGAATAGAATGGAGGAATATATGGCACAAGGTCATGTAATCTGCTCCTTGACAGGGAAAAAGGAGATCCCTTTCTTTCTGTGCCTGAACTTGGACTAAGCTAAAAGAACTAGATGTACTTTCAGCTAAGATAAAGAAACCATGAGGTATTCAGAAACCTGCCTCCAAACTACATAAATATTCTACAATCTACATGACTTCTAGGGAAGGGGTGGGACAATATGGAGCCACCGCTGATCAAATTTATCTTGAAACAACTAAGAAAACCCTCAAACAACTGAGTTTATCCGGAATTGTTGTTGTTGTTGTCATTAGGTGCCGTTGAGTTGTGTCCAACTCATAGCGACCCTCATAGGGTTTTCAATGGCAGACTGTTTTTGAATTGCCATGGGAGTGGGTTGCCATGTCCTTCTTCCATTTTTGCGGTGCTGGAAATTGAACTCGGGACCTCAGAGACTGAAGAGCGGTGCTCTGCCAAATGAGCTAAATCCCAGCCCGCTATCCAGAATTAGGATATTAAATTTTCCATTACCTCAGAGAAAAAAAGCAATAATGAAGTTATATCATAATGTATGACTGGAGAACTCAAACTTTCTGTGTAATTAGTCATTGAATAAGCATTTAGGGAAATTGTAAAGATTCCTGATTACAATTTAGTTGTGGTGATGAAATTGGGATACCTGGGAGAATCAGTAAGTAATTGGGATAATATATTAGTAAATAATAAAAAACATGATACACAGCACTACTATTTTCAACATTAGGGGAAAAAATTAGTGAAATTTGTAGAAATCAACAATGGCTTCCTGAAAGATCTGATAAGATGGCTATAACTTTTATAAAAGAATCTTTGAGATGAAAGAGGAACAGAGAAAAGGATAGCAGAGAAACAAGATTTAACCATGGTGAAAAAGACTGTGATTTTGATTCCACACTGTATCCTTGGTACTCAGTCTAACATATGATAACACTCAGTAAATATTGAATTATTGATTGACATTAAAACATCATCATTATAAATTCCAAATATAAAAGGATTATCTTAGGTTTTTTCAAAGTCTGCAGTACTGACATTTTGAACTAGATTCTTTGGTGTATGTGTTGGAGATGTTTAGCAGCTTGTCTCACTTATTCCCCTTAAGGCCACTAGCAGCTCCTCTCCCTCAAGTCATGAAAATCCAAAATAGTGTTGCTAAACGTCTTCTGGGATATAAATAGGTCCTAGCTGAGATACCTTAGATAAGTCTGACTAGGGCCTGAGAAAGAAAGGAAAAAATGAGATATGACAAGTGGAGTAACCAAAAGTATTTTAGTAGACACAGAATGATATGCTTTATTTCATTAACCAAATCACTGTTTTCCTTTCTCAGTGTGGCACCATTTGTTGGGTTCATAGTCTGATATGGACATTGTATTTAGTACTTTATTGTTGTTGTTGTTGTTAGGTGCCCTTGAGTCAGGTCAGACTCTTAGTGACACTACAAACAACAGAATGGAACACTCCCCAACACTATGCCATGTCCAGCTCTATGTCAGTGCTTCTCTGTTATTCATACAATTTACAATTATTTATTTCAGAATTCTTTCAGGAGTGGTCTTACAGGTCCTTCTCCCAGTTTAGTGGTGCTGGGGATCAAACCCAGAGCCTCAGAGCACACAGAGTAAGCACTCTACCAACTGACCTAAACCCCAGTCGTTAGTAGTTTATTGTTGTTAGGTGCTTCTGAGTCAAGTCTGACTCATAAAGAGCCTCATAGAGTTGTCAATGGCTGATTGTTTCAGAATTGTTTCAGGAATGGGCTGCCACATCCTTCCCCCATTTTTGCAGTGCTGGCCATTGAACCTAAGGCCTCAGAGAATGAGAGTGGCATTCTACTAACTGAGCTAACCCTCACCCTAGTATTTTATAGTAATTATTTAACCTCTGAAATAGCTATTATTATCTTCATTTTTGCAGATAATGAATTGCTAAAGTTACATAGGTAATATTTTGGCCTAATTCTGTCTTACCCTAAGGATGTACTCAATATTAGACTATGATATTTCTCTACAGTGGTAATAGTTTAGAGTATAATAAGATAACTCAAATACACATAAATGCATATATAACTGTAGAGTTAAAGATAGATGACAGGTTAATGTATAGATGATGGATAGACACACAATTTTGCTTCATATCTTATGATATATGTTATACCAATTACCTTGAAGATGAGATTATCTAGAATGCCATGCACATTTCACTTATTACTTGAGCCATATTAATCTTATTTTATGCCACTTGTTTTACTCAGTAGTGTTGACTAATACTTCAATTAGTTCCAGTGTGCTTGATTTCACACTCCATAAAAATTAAGGTGGCTATGTTTCCACAAAGTTGAGATGAAGTGATTATTACAAATCTATAAATAGCAAATATACATTCTGTTATTGAAAAGAGGTAGGCTGATAAAGCTGAACTCTTCAGATTGCTTTCTATATTCAGTTGTTTTAGATGTTGCCTCCTTATACTATTTTAAGACCACTATATTAAAAGATAGAAAATATTAATTGACCCTTGGTGTAGTTATTATGTGTTATATTTATCTAATAAAAGAAAGAAGAATAAAATGAAGAATATTTCTGACACTACTTGACAGCTAATCTTAAGGTACCACAACTCTAAATCTTGATTTTAATGATAAAATAAAGAGGTTGTGAGAAACGAGTAATTTTGGACATATCTTCTGAACTGTGCATCCTGGTTTATTTCTGCTGCTGTATGAAACAAGAAGACTGCTGACTCCTCTTGTTACTTCAAAGATGTCTTCTAGGTCCTCTGGCCTGAAAAGACAGAAGGATTTAGCCTTTCAATATACAATAATTACTGTACACTTTTAATGCCTATGTCACAATGGTCATTCACTTGAAAAGGTAGCAAAATGGCACTGGACACCTCAGCTCTCCAACTAGAGCTTGGTGGGCTCACCTATGACATCCTTCGTTACCTTTTCTTAGTTCCCTGTTGTTATTCTTTTCTCTAGCTTTGTCCCTTCAGGCAGGGAAATCTTTTGGGAATGTGTTCCAAACTCTAAAAATTTCCACATTATGTATCACTTCTCCTTTAATTTGGCTGTTAGTTTAAAATAATTATCATGAAGCAAATCTTATAATGCCTCTCCTTTCTTCCACAGAAGTAGTAAAAATAGAATGATTCAGCGCGAGACCTCCACAGTTTCACTGGGTAGATTTGAATTGTAGCTCCATCCTTGTGTTTTGCATATCCTTGAATAAGTTGTTGAACCTTTGAACTTGAGTTTCTCATCTATAAAATAAAAGTCTCAATAAGACATATCTACATAAAATAGTGTAAGGAACAGAGGAGTTTTTTTAAAAGATGGCAGTAATAATGTCTAGGACATGGTAAGACTTCTATTTTGTATCATAATATTACAGACCTAGATTTCTAGGGCAGAGATTCAGAGAGCTAGAGGGCTTGTGAGAACATTCCACATTATAAGATTAATAAGCTTTAAGAATATAAATCATGTCTGTTCTGTCTATTCAGACAAATATAATGTAAAATGTGTGTAAAAACATTTTATCAAATTTAAATGCCATGAAAACTTTTTTTCAAAACTATCAATTATTTTCAATGCCCTGAAAGCATTAATACCTAATTTTCATTTTAAAATCATCACTGTAGGGGAATAAATATACCTCCTTCAACATTCCTCCAAATTCCTTCAAAGAGTTACTTTTAGGAAAAGTGAATAATATAGGTATTCTGATAAATAATGCACTGCTTTTATTTACCAAGTTATTTTCTTACACAACTCACTATTTGTCTAAAATCCATTTGTAAAGCAGAAATTATAACCTTTTTTGTATTTGTATGAAATTTCTCAAGGTTGTTAGTTTCTCTAAAGAAGAAAGAGAAACACTTTTATGTATAAAATAAATACAATATGGGATTTCTTATGTAGGAATTCAGTTACTAAGTAACTCCAATTGATGACTTTCTCATATTGTCTAATCACCCTAATTTCTCATCTCCAACTTTCTTCCTGTGTACTCTTTTTCCTCCTGTTTTCAGTATAAGATTTTTAAACACAGAGATTTTGAAAAGTAATGTATTAAATGCTTATATTTCTAGACTCAGTAATTAATATTTTATCTAATTTTCATAACTTCCATTCTTTCTATGTTGAACCATCTAAAATGAGTTTGAGATGTCTTAACATTTAATTCCAAATACACATCAAATTCTAAAAAAAATTGTATTGCATTTGGTTATTTTGTATTTTGGCCTCTTTTGAAACAGCGGTCTCCTTACATATTTCTTTTAAAGCTAAACATTGAATCTTAAAAAGATCTGGTCAATTACTTTTAAATATGCCACATTTTAGATTTATCATGCTTCTTTGCAGCTTCATTGAATCCATTCCTCTATCCTTGGCACATTCTGGAAAGTGAATGCTAGTTTTGACATCTTGATTCAAATAAGACATTTGGGTAAGGCTAATCACAGAGAGCCTGCAGCCACACCACTGTGGAGTCTGATCCTGTCAGATCTCAGAAGCTAAGCAGGGTTGGGCCTGGTTAGTAGCTGCATGGGAGACCACCTGGGAACATCAGGTGCTGTAGGCTTGGGAGAATGACCTGGCAACCCACTCCCAAACAACAACCAGCCATTGAAACCCTATAAATAGCAGAGAAGCACTGACAATAGTGTTTTATCTGTTTTACATAGGGCTGCTATGAGTTAGACTCCTACTCAGTAGCACCTAACAACAACCACATATCACAGAGAATTCTCTGTCATCATCATAACTTTTCTAATTACTGCATATCTGTTACATTTGATTGTTTTTAGGTTCCAATTTGTTCAGTAGATATTTGCTAAAGACCTGTTATGTTCTCGGGACACTTTTCTAGGTTCTTGAGTAAGGAAATGACAGTCAATACACAAACAAACAAATAAAACATTGGTAACCTGCCCTTAAGAAGCTTATATTCTAGCAATGAGCTTAGGTGATTAAACGGTAATTAATTCGCTATATTAGAAAGTGATAACTGTTATGAAAAAAAGGAAGAGAAGTGTTGATGGGATGTGGAATCTCAGAAAAGGGATTAGGTGACTAGGATGCAGTATTAGCATGATCAGGATAGACTTCAGTGACAATGTTAGAATTAAGCCAAGACTTAAGAGATGAGTTTCAACAACTTCATTTCCAGAAGAAAAGAGGTTAAATAGGATAAAGGAATGGGAGATAAGTATATAAAATAATAGCAATGAAGAGCACTCCATCTTTAAAGCCTTTATAAGGCCTTTGGCTTTTTATTTTGGTGACATTCAGAATTTTTTATGGGTTATAATTCTAAACAATGATCATGGCAAATAAGTTGATGTATTAGGGTTCCTCAGAGGAACAGAACCAATAGCGGGGAATACACACACATGTGTATGCACACACACAGATCCATATGATGTACACAGGTATATACATATATCTGTATTCATTTCTGGACCTGTAAATTCTGGCTATCACAGAAATAGCACCACATATTAGATGCTGATTCAGACCATGTATAGTGCATATATATATATATATATATATATATATATATATTCATATATATTCATATTCATATAATACATATATATATATATAGAGAGAGAGAGAGAGAGAGAGATTGTGCAGGCAAAGAAGACCCACAAACTACTGTCTGCAAGCTGAAGGACAAGGCAAGTGGCAATTGTAATGTATCCCCAGTGCAAAGGACTGAGAACCAGAAAAGCAGATGGTATTATTCCTGATTTGATTCCATAATCATAAGAACCAGAATTACCAATGTTAGAAGACAGGATAAGATGAATGCCTCAGTTCCAAGAGTGAATTTATCTTTCCTCCACTTTTTTGTCCTATTTAGATCCTCCATGGATTGGATTGGACAATGTTTACCCACATGTACGAGGGCAATCTCTTTTATTCAGTCTATTTATTCAAATGTTAATATCTAGAAACACCTTCACAGGCACACCCAGAAATACTGTTTTACCAACTCTTTGGGTATTTCTTGGCCCAGTCAAATTTATACATAAAATTAACAATCATAAGTTGATCCTATGCCAACTTGTTACCTGTATACATCTCTTTAAACCACACCTGACCTCGAAATGAAGATGAAAAACCATACCTAATCTCCAAATAAAGATGAAGAACCATACCTAATTTCCAAATAAAGATGATAATGAAGCCATAATTCCACTTAACCTGATACAACTTCCTTGTATACAAACACAAATACAGCAATTTCTTCCCCAGAAGAGGATATAAATTTCTTCAGTGATTTTTTTCTCCTGATATCCCCAAAATTAAATACTATAAATAAAATAAATATTTAAATATCAATATAAATTAAATATATCTTATGTTACATGACAAGGAAATAAAAGAGGAAAGAAAATAAACATTTTTCCTTAATGTATGTGTACCCATACATATGTAATAATAACAAATAAGAAAGTAATGCTCATGACAATTGCAGTCCTCATTTCTGTAACTGGCCACCTGGTCATAGTATCTATTTATAGCTACCTTTTGCCACTACCCACTCTCTACTCCTTTGTCCTCAGCAAGCATCTTGTCATAGTTTTTTTCTTTTCCTAGCAGAGTGACCCAAACTTTCATTTCTCTTTTTTGTTTGTTCTTCTTTTTATTATTATTATTATTATTGTTTTGTTTTTATTGAAGTATTGGCTGGTTAAACCCAGGACCTCCTGCAGGCTACACAAGGGCTCTACAACTGAGCTTCATCCCTACTCAGACAATTTTTTTATTTTTTATTTTGAGAAAGGGTCTTCTAAGTTGCACAGGCTGTCTCTGGCTTCAAACTAACACCTGCCTCATCTTGAGTAGCTGGCATTAAAGATGTGTATCATAGTTCCTGGCTCCGAACCTTCATTTCTGTTGGCCCCGGGCCATTTGTAGTTGTCATTTAGGCTTTGCAACACTGTTCCCAAAATAACTGATAGAGACAACCCTGGAAGGAAATGTTTATTTGGCTCATGGTTTCAGAGACATCAGTCCTTCATGATGAGGAAAGTGAGACAGAGCAGAGTGGTTCACATCATTGTGGGCCAGGAAGCAGAGAACTAGGAATGCCTCCCTGCTCTCTCTGGCATTTAGTGTGAGTCTTCCCACTTCTGTAAATCATTTCTGGATATAACCTCACAGACACACTAAGAGGTTCACCTTATCCATCTCTCGTTTTGTGCCATAGAGTCAGATCCAACTCATAGCAGTCCTCATAGGGTTTTCAATGGCTGATTCTTTTGAGATTGCTTCAGCAGTAGATTGCCACGTCCTTCTCCTGTTTTTGTGGTGCTGGGGATCAAATCCAGGTCCTCAGAGAATGCAGAACAGCACTCTACCAACTCAGCTAAACCCCAGCTCCTATCTATCTCTTAGGTAATTCCAAGCCCAGTCAGGTTGACAATGATTATTAATCATCACATAGTCCTGCCAGGATTGGATTATTATATTTTTACATTGATTATATAAACATGGCACAGTAATATTAAGAGACATCCTAGAGGATGATCTGTATTCTAGGTCTACTCTTCCTTACTTCCATTGTGGAGTTGTATCCATTTCATTCTGATAGACCAGGTCAATCTCCCAGTTAACACTGCAACTTCTTTTTAGCTTATTGACTGGAATTATTGTTGTGTTTCCTAAAGGAAAATATTTCTCCTTTGGGAATTAAGGCTTCTGGTCCAACAGAAAATAAAGTTGTGGAAACAGGAAGAAATATTTTGCCAGTGGGCCATTAGGGATGATAGTAAGTGGTCCCTCTCCTATACTCACCCTTTTATTCCTGAATCTGTAAATGCTGGCTGTTGAGAAATCAGCTTCAAATATAGGAGGCTTATTCGGAGTGGAGTATATGCAGCCTTCTGAAGAGCCTTGCCTGAGTATTGCAAGGTAGTTTCTCCTACCTAGTAGGGCAACTACGATTTCAAAAAGGCCACTCTACCACTCCATCAAGTCAGCTGGTTCAGGATGGTAGAGAACATGTTAACACCAGTAAATTTCTTGAGTATGGGCCTATTGTCATACTTCCTTGATCAGAAGCAATGCTTTATGAAACACTATGATGGAAACTAAGATATTCTCTAAGTCCATAGATTGTAACACTGGCAATAGAATTGTGTGCAAGAAAAGAAACTCCATATCCAGAATACGGGTCTATTCCAGTATGGACAAAGTGCTGCCTTTTCCATGATGATAGGTGGTATAATGTAATAAAACTGAACAGATCATCTTAGGTAATGGTTCTATTTAAGGGCTCAGTGTTGGCCTTTACCGTGAACAGACTGGATACTCAGCTGTGTCCATAGCCAGGTTAGCCATGATGAGTGAAAATTCACATTTCTTTTTGTTGTTGTTGTTAGGTGCCACTGAGTCAGGACTGATTCATAGTAACCCTATGTAAAACAGAACAAAACACTACCAATACTGTGCCATGTCTGGTTGCTCATAGGGTTTCCACTGGCTGATTCATTCAGGAGTGGGCTGCCAGGTCTTTCTCCCATTTTGGCGGTGCTGGGGATCAACAGGGCTTCAAAAAGCACAGAGCAAACATTTTAACAACTGAGCTAAATCTCAACTGCTCACATTTCTTACCCTCATTCATAATCTCCATATCTGTAGCCATGGCCATTTTGCTAATAAACCTACTGGGCAGTGGTAGGAGTAACCAGGGTAAGAGATTGACTTGTACCCATCAAATAGATTCACACCCACTTGATTATTAAAATATTCCCTGTTGAAGTCACACTTTGAAGGGGAAGTCATATGGAATACAAATATTATCACTGTTTTGACCATTCAGATAATTATATATACTTCTTCCTCAAATTACTTTGTCATTTGTTTTCTATTCATGCCCCTTCCAAGTTTCTGTCTACCCAAATAATTAGCTATAACCCCTCTATTGGTATAGAATTACCACTTTGGCCATTCTCCTTTGAAAAAAAAATTGTACAACCTATGGTTATGTCCACTGGGAGTATATATCTTTACCACATGACTATAGAGCCCAATGACCTAACCATCTGCCACTTGGAAAATAGGAAACTAGATAGCTAATAACATGATTCATTTCAAGTCTGCAGTTCTTTTTTTTTTTTTTTTGTGGTAGTGGGGGTTGAACCCAGGGGCCTTGCACTTGCAGGCTTTGCAAGTACTGCACCATTGAGCTGTACTCTCAGCCCTTTTTTTTTTTTTTTTTTACCTTTTGAGACAGGGTCTCTATAAATTTCTCAGACTGCCTCTGGTCTGGAACTTGCGATCCTCCTGGCTCTGCCTCTCAAGCTGCTGGGATTATAGGCCTGTACAACTGCCCAGCTTCAATTCTGCAGTTCTGAAACCATGAGTTGCTGATGATCTGGGCCTGAGTGTGCAGGCCGGAGAGCCCACAGTACCAATGTTACAGGGCCAGAGAAGATGCATCTCCCAGTTAAAACAGAAAGACTAAATTTGCCCCTTCTCTATCTTTTTGTTCTATTTAGGCACTCAATGGATTTTATGATATCCACACACTTTGGTGAGGGCAATCTTCTTTATTCAGTCTAATGATTCAAATACTAACATCTTCTGGAAACACCGTCACTTACACATCCATAAATCATATTTTCCCAAGGCTCTGACCCTCTCCAAGCCCAAACTGGCACATAAAACTAACCAGTAGAGAAGAAACACTTAAAAGGAAAAAATCTAGACATAAGAGGTTATATTAAAAATGTTAAAGTTATCCAGTCTAGAGATAATGATGTCATATGTTAGAGTTGTTTAATCGAAGCCCTAAGTAGTGGATAGTTTGTGGAGACTTTGACAGGTACGCCAAAAGAGTGCCTAACACAGATTGTATATGAGGTTGAAAGAAAAAGACAATTCAAGGAAGGCTCAACTTTAAGAGTCTGAGCAACTGAAAGTAGAAAGTTCGCATTGAGTGAAATGTAGAAGGGTGTGGATGGATTATTTTGTTTTGTTTTGATTTGTTCATATTTAATTGGGGAGCTCAGAGTTCCATTTTTGGATACATTGAGTCTAAGACATCAATTAAGCATAGCAAGCAGGCATATTAAGAAGGGAGTTGGATGTATGGAATTGGAATTTAGAGAAAGAGTTCTAAGCTAAAGATAAAAATTTAGGAATCATTTATACATAGTTAAAGCCATGCGAATAGAAGAAACCATTGAAAGAATGTGTACAGGTAGAGAAGAGATATGATAGATAAATTTATGAGGATACTGAATAATCAATCATTGTTACAAAGAAAGGCAAAAAATCTTGAAAGCCAAGTAAAGAAATATATAAATGGAAAAGGAGAAATTAACTACATAAAATGCTGCTAATGCAATTGACCATAAGATTCAAAACTAGAGGCAAGCATTGGGTCCAGCAACCTGGAAAAGAGCAGTGTGTTAGAAGTGAGAAAGGAAACAAAAGTTGCAATGGACTGGGTCACAGAGAGAACAAGAGGAGATTACCTGGATATAGAATATAGAAAATTTGTCCAACTTTTATTATAAATGAGAATAATGATAATAACAAAATATGGAAGTAACTGGAGGGAGCTGGGCGTCCTGGCACACATATGTAATCCCAGCGGCTTGGGAGGCGACACCAGGAAGATCGCAAGTTCGAGACCAGACGAAGTCTGAGTAATTTAGCAAGACCCTGTCTCAGGAAGTAAGGAAAAAAATAAAAGGGCTGGGGGTGCAGCTCAGTGGTCCAGCACTTGCAAAGCATGCAGGTGTGAGGCCCTGGGATCAACCCCCAGTACCAAAAAAAAAAAAAAAAGAAAAGAAAAGAAATAACTGGAGGGGGAAATGCCATCTTATAGAATGGTGTATGTGTATGTTTATATGTTTATGAATAACAACACATTTGTGTGTTAACTGGGATGCTGAATAGACAGCCAGTCATCAATGGTTTAGAAGAGAATTACCAAAGTTTCCCAAACCAAAGTCCCTGAGAATATTGAATCTCATTCACAAATGGGAGAAGAGGTTTAGATGGGAGCAGAGAGAGCTCATCCATAGTGACTGTGCAGGAAGAAGTGTTTATAGATATACATGATATCTTCTGTTTTGATTGCTCCAACTTTCCTCTGAAGTTGGAAGCCACATCATAGGAACTGAAATAGTACCTTGGTAACGGTAAAGAACTGTATACATCATTATAATTCATTATCAGGACAATTGCTTGAATTCAACCTATTTGTTACGCTTTCACACATAGTATTTCTTGTGGCTAATTTCAAAACCTTTCATGATTACCCTTAATATGAAGTACAAACTAATAAAAGAGCATTCAAGTTCTTCCAAGTCCAATACATTTTGAACTTCACATTCCAGTTCATTCTTCTATGCATTCTAAATTCTAATAATATTGTATGTATTTCCCAATAAATTAATAATAATATCTATGAAATTCCAGCCTTATGTACCTGTGCTTTTGGTGTTCCTTTACCTTGTAATTAATTTCCATCCTCTGAACCATTTGAACTCATGTATGTTTATATTGAATGTTATAGCCTTAAAAATGTGATGGTGATTTATAGCCTCCAAGGTGAAATTCACCCAGCAAAAAGTAACACACTGATGAGAAGGTACATATTTTAAAACTGAACCTTGAATAGAATCTTCCATGACTTTAAGCAAGTTTCTTATTATATCTAGTTTTCATTTTTCTTCTCCACTAAAAGAGATGGTGTTAATAGCACATAATGTAAAGTATGTGTTTTTAAGTTTTAATGGACTAAAATACATTATTCTAATTGGAACTAAATATGTCTCTTCTCACCTTGCTTAGTTATTCCATATTCACTTATTTTTGCTGTCGTTTGTTGCCATTGAGTCCAGTCTCACTCATAGCCATCCAATGTACAATTGAAAGAAACACTTTGTGCCAGGGAAACTATCTTACTTATGTTTAAGCCCATTTTTGCAGACATTGTGTCAATCCATCTAGCTGAGGGTCTTTTTTTTCATTGACTTGCCACTCTCTCAAACGTGATGTCCTTCCCAGTGATTGATCACTTCTGACAATATGTCCAAAATAAGTAAGACACAATCTAGCCATCCTTGCTTCTAAGGAGCACTTTGAGTATACTTCTTCTGGCACAGATCTGTTGGTTCTTTGGGCAGTCCATGCTATATTCAATATTCATCTCCAGCACCATAATTCAAAACTTCAACTCTTCTCTTGTCTCCCTTAATCAATGTCCAGCTTTCAGAACTGTATGATGCAACTGGAAATATCATGGCATGAGTTAGGTGTACCTTTGTCTATAATGTGAAATCTTTACTTTTCAATACTTTAAACAGATCTTTTGCAAGAGATTTTCCCAATGCAATGAGTCTTTCAATTTCTTGAGTACTGTCTCTATGGGTGTTGATTGTCAAACAAAGTAAAGCAAAATTTGGGATACCTCAAATTTTTTTTCTCTATTTATCATGAAGTTGCATAGTGCTCAGATTATAAGGACTTTTGCTTGTTGATTTTGAATCACCATCCATACTGAAGTCTGTGTTCTTTGATCTTCATCAATAAATGTTTCATATCTTCTTCATTTTCAGCAAATAGAGTTGTGCCATCTTCATAATGCGGGTTGTTAATGAGTCCTCCTCTAGTCATAATGCTGTGTTCTTCTTCATAAAGTCCTGCTCTTGGATTATTTGCTCAGCATAGAAATTGAAGAGGCACAGTGAAAGGATATAGCCATGATGTACATCTTTCTTGACTTTAAACCAGGCAGTGTTTTCTTGTTCTGTTTGAACAACTGCCTCCTGGTCCATGTACAGATTCCTCATGAGTATAATTAAGTGCTCTCGTATTCCCACTTCACAATGTTATCTAAAATTTATAATGATCCACAGAGTCAAATTTCTTTGCATCATCAATAAATTATAGATAGACATCTTTCTCATATTCTCTGCTTTTGCCTAATATCCATCGGATCTCACTAATGATGTCCCTGGTTCCATGCCTTCTGAATCCAGCTTGATTTTCCAGAAGTTCCCTATCTATATACTGCTGCATTCACTTTTGAATGATCTTTAGCAAAATTTTATTTGTGTGTTATATTAATGATATCATTAGTAATTTCCACATTCAATTGGATCCCCTTTTTGGGGCACAGGTACAGATATGGATGTTTTCAAGTCAGTTGACCAGGTAGCTCTTTTCCAAACCTCTTGCATAAACAAGTTAACAACTCCAGTGAGGCAACTAACTGTCGGTTGAAACATCTCTGTTGGTATTTTATTAATTCCTGAAGCCTTGTGTTTCACCAATTCTTTCAAGGCAATTTCTACTTCATCCTTCAGTACCATTGGTTCCTCATCACATGCAACTTCTTGAAGTTGTTGATCAATGACCATTTCTTTTTAGTATAATGACTCTGTGTATTCCTTCCATCTCCTTTGATATTTCCTGCATTGTTTAATATTTTCCTTGTACAATCCTTCACTATTGCCATATGAGGATTGAATATTTTCTTAAATTCTTTAAGCTTGAGAAAAACAGAACATTTTCTTCCTTTTTGGTTTTCTACCTCCAGCCGTTTGACTTGTCATTATAATATGTTATTTTGTCTTCTAGAGGTGCCCTTGGGAATCTTCTGTTTAGTTCTTTAATTTCATCATGTCCTCATTTTACTTTAGCTACTCTTCTTTCAAGGGCAAGTTTCAGAGTCTCTTTGACATGTAATTTGTTTTTTTCTTTCTTTGCTCTCTTTTTATTAACATTTTCCTTTCCTCGTGAATGATGTCTTTGACATCATGCCATAACTTGCCTGGACTTCAATCATTGATGTCTAATGCATCAAAACTGGTGTTGAGGTGGTCTCTGAACTCATAATATACTGAAGGTCATACCTTGGTTCTTGTACACATGTTCTAATGCTCTTCAGTTTCAGTTTCAATCTTCAGATCAGCAGTTGATGGTCTCATCCACAATCAGCACCTGGTCTGGTTCTGATTTTATTGAGTTTTTCAATAATCTCGTTCCACAGGTTTTGTCAATTTGGTTCCTGCATATTCCATTTGATGAATTCTATGTGTATAGCCAACATTCACATTGGAGAAAAACTGTATTTGCAATGAAAAGGTCATTGGTTTGACAAAGTTCTATCATGTCATATCCAGCATCATTTGTATCACCATGGTCATATCTTTCAACTACTGTGCCTTCTTCTTTGTTTCCAACTTTTGCATTCCAGTCACCAGTAATTATCAGTACATACTAATTGCATGTTTGATCTATTTCAGATTGTGGAAGCTGGTAAAAATCTTACCTATCTTCATTGTAGCCTTATTGGTGGGTGCAAAAATTTGAATAATAGTCAAATTAACTGGCCTTCCATGTAGACATATGGATATTATTCTATCACTAACAGCATTGTACTTCAGAACAGATTTTGAGATGTCTTTGTTCTATTATGTGAGCATAGTAGATCAGATCATATGATTATCTTATTCAGAATGGCCCCTACCAGTACATTTTAGCTCATTGATGCCTAAAATGTTGATGTTAATGTGCTTTTCCCTTTTGACAATTTGTAATTTTCCTATTTTCATACTACATACATTCCATGTTCCAGTTATTGATGGATGTTTACAGGTGTTCCTTTTCATTTTGAGTCATGCCACATCAGCAAATTTAGGTCTGTGATGCTTACTACATTCTTATCATTGAGGTGGACTCTACTTTGAGTAAGCAACTTTTCCCCCATTGTTTTTTGAGTGCCTTCCAACCTGGGGTCTCATTTTCTGGCACTAGATCTGACAGTTTCTGTGCTACTCATTGGGTTTTCAATGGCTAATTGTTTTAGGAGTGAGCTAACCACGTCCTTCTCCCTAGTCTGTCTTATTCTGGAAGCTCAGTTGAAACCTGTCCATCATGGGTGACACTGCTGGTATCTGTAATACTGGTGGTATAGCTTTCAGCATCACAGCAACACACGAGCCCCCACAGTATGGCAAACTGACAGACATGTCAGTTTATTAACTTATTATACATCAAGCATTAATCAACTTTTTATTTCATAGAGGTTCTAACATGTTTCCTTAAAACTCAATAATCCTTTATATTTTAAAGCAATTTGAAAAAAGGCACTTCTTCATTACCAGCATTAGCTCTAAAGAAATTCATGTAACATTATACAAAATCATCATTTTTACCTTTATAATTACCTAATGAAGTAAGTATAATCATACAGATTCAAAACTATGATCCAGAAAATCTAAATGAATGATCTAAGTTCATCCAGTGTGTAAGAGTTTGAAGTAGGTTTGCACATATATGACTGTGACTTCAAAGCCTTTGTTCTTAATAAATTATCTTTAACTATACCTCTTATATTTCAAGTAGAGAAAGTTTTAGAAGAGCACAAAAGAAAAGAAATGAGTGTTTTATGAATTGTTACATAATGAATCTCAGTGTATTAATTCTGTTCATTTGCCTATAATCCTGTGATAGGCCTGGTGAAATAAATGCCTATAGACATCCCTTCTGTTTAAAATGCATCAATAATGCTAGTTCAATATTTTTAATTTACTTCTGTAAGATAAACAGAATTTAAAATATGTAGGGCAAAAGGGGAGCAAGGCAAATTCTAAAATTCTTTCTCACAAATAAAATCCAAAGGCACTAAGCCAATGAAGGCAAAGGCTATAATTTTGATAGCATGCAAGTATATGGAAGAAACCCTCACAGAATGTGACACAATGTACTGGTTTTGCATAAATATTTTTTTCTCTGAAATGTTCCCTTAGGGACGACCAGATCTGTTGTTCAAACACTGCCACCCACATCCATATGTATCTTCTTCCCTGCCAATGTTTTTTACTTAGATTTTTTTCTTTGTTTTGTTGTTTTGCTTTTGGCCACCATGTAGTCCTTAATCAGCCAATATATATTCATACACATATATCACAAGATACATATGGCACATATAACCAACTTCAGAAAAAGTACTTTCAACTTAAGGTGTAATTGGAAAATATTTGCCATATTTCAGCCCATTTGAATTCATTGCTAGTTACTTAGTAATATGAAGTAGGATCTTCCAGAATCTAGATAAATAATATAAATAACACATTGGGAAAACATGGCAAATTATCACTTCTTTTTGAAGGAAACCATTTATTTCTTTGGAAAAATGTATGTCTTCTTGGAATAACTCTTTCATTCTACTTTTAGGACATTGTTTTGGCAGTTTATTAAAACTTCAAGTTGGAGCTATACCAATTAGACTAAATATCTTATTTTCTGTTAAAACAGAACAGATCATTAAATTTGTTCATCATGATTTGACTATGAGGCTGCTGTAAGCCAAAAATAGTCAACACTTGTGGAATATATAGTAATTGAGAGCAACAGTTAAAGACATCTTAAGAGATCATCAAGGTGAGAGTGAGACATTTCAATGCCACTTCTTGCTTCCTTGTTAGGAACTTTGCCAAGCCAGGGCAATTTAATGAATTGTTAAAGAGTACCTTGTGGCATAGACCTTTCTTCAGTTTGAATATGATCACTCTATTCATGTCCTGTTATGGAAGTTCCCTGAATGACACTGATTTGCTTCTGAATCATGAATAAAGGCATAAAATCCACTAATAATAAAATCAAATGCAATTGCTAAAGGTATATCACACATATCATTAAGTTTCTATGGCAAATTCTGTTGTACCTCACAAATTCTTTCTTCTTATATTTTTAATAAGAATTGTGAGGAAAAATAAGAGAACCAAATAGGACAAAAATTTCAGGAAAACCAAAAGATCATAATAAAATTTCCTTCAATAGTAGTTTTTTCTTCAGCTGGGGTTCACAAATTCTCCAGAGTATGTAGCTTTGCCTTTGGGTATTGGAATATTTCTACTGGAGTTTTGTTGTATGAGATTTTCATTTTTAAAACAATGAAAACTTTAGTCACTAAGTGTGAATCTAATAGTAAGCAATGGAGATGAAAATAGGGAGAATTAATTATGTAAATGATGCATTCATACAAAATATACCAGGATATGTGTACTGATGAATATTTTACAATAGGTCACAAAGAGATAAGTGGTAGGAGATTTGCATCATTGCAAGATGTTCAGTAATTTAGCAGTGCCAAACTTGAAACCATCTGCAGTCCTTCCCTAAACAGTCCTTCCTATTCACATTTCTAATGGCAACTGATTTTCAGCAAAACATACTCATTCATTATCTTAAATTAATTGTGATTAATTAGAATTTTATTATATGTGTATTTCTGTTTGGTAAATTTCTTTTTCCTTTTATATCATGAAGAACTATTAATGTATGGGTGTCATATTAGTTTTATATTTATGCCTTTATAAAATTAACTAACATAATACATAATTCACTAATAACAAGTCTTAGATATGTTTTCTCCTATGAGAGATGGATTCTCCAAACAGACACTGAGAAATAATCCTCTGTATGTGCCAAGAAATCATTCTATGGGCTGACACTTTTTGACAGCAATGGCTTGTTGTACTAGACAACTACCTATTATAATTTTCTAAACAGGTCACTCTTTCAGATACCCAGGTTTTGTATGTGGTACTTCCATTTCCCAGAATTCCATTCTTTTCACCAATTTCTCCATTCCTCTATTTTACTACATGAACTTCTACTAGTCTTTCACAATAGCTAGGTAATCATTTTCTATGTAAGCCCTTTCAAGATGTCTGAGAAAACAATTCATCAACTTATATGGGCGTTTGGCTCAAAATTCAATTAGGTTACATTTCTCAGCATGGTCGTCCTCTACCCTTAGTCCAAAATTACTCTTGAACAACTTAGCTATGAGCACTGACAATATTATGGCACACCCCTTGTGATAGTGTACAAGTAAAGAGTTTTCCAGAGAAACATAATCACTAGAGGAGAGAGAAAAAGAGAGAGAGACAGAGACAGAAACAGAAGACTTATTGTAAGGAATTGACATAAAATTCACCAACAGAGTCCTTCATATATAATTCAAAATAAAGATATTAAAATAATATGTTTGTGAGGAACTATAATAATTATTTTATTCACTACATGTTGTTGTTGTTGTTAGGTGTTGTCAAGTCGGTATCCGGCTCATAGCGACCTTTATAGGGTCTTCAATGGCTGACTGTTTTGGGATTGCCTTAGGGAGTGGATTGCCAGGCCCTTCTGCCATTTGTGCAGTGCTGAGAATTGAACTTGGGACCTCAGAGACTGCAGCGCAGTGCTCTACCAACTGAGCTAAATCCCAGCCCATTCACTACATAGTCAACTTTATCTTAAGATATCAAACAGGAAAATCCTTTAAAATTTTTTTCTTCATTTTTATACCATTGCTCTGCTTATATACTTTACATGGCCATTCTTACTGAGAAATGCATCATTGTATATACCATCTGTACCCCAAAACTGGTCTTATTTGTACAAACATTAAGTTCTGAAATAATATTAAATTTTGTACTACATGTCAAAGTTAACTCTTATTTCTTGAGCTCTCTGAAATGAAACAGTAATGAGAATTGAACAGCCAGTTTTCTGAGAACAGTATAAGCCAAGAAAATGAAATTATATAAAGAAAAACAGAAAAAGAGTAAATTTTCATTAGAGATAGCATATAGGCTTTGTTGTAAATGATGTTTGTCTTATCAAAGCACAGTTGAGTCTATTGCTGGATATTTAAATGTGCAAAATCATGCAGGCCTGTTTTTGCCAGGTAAAGGGAGAATTCTGACTTTACTTTCTGTCCCAAATCTTTTCTCCCTCCCTTTTCCCCCAGTACCCAGTAATGTCAAAATGTGGTATTACAGTTAGTAGAGATGAGAGCATGTAAGATTTAAATAAGAATATTTGGGGGAATATTATGGTCATTTTGTTTTCTAATTTTTTTTTTAAATTTTGTTAAAGGCCTTGCAGGAGCACATACATTGGAAGAGCTTTTTTAAAGTATTTGTTCTTAAAATAAATTAAAAGAATTATTTTTATAGAGAACAGTGTTCAGTAAGTATGTGTATCTTGCCTGGGGCCATGGCGCACACCTGTAATCCCAGTGGCTGGGGAAGCGGAGGCAGTAGGGTCGCAAGTTTGAGACCAGAGGCAGTCTGCTTAATTTAGCAAGACCCTGTCTCAAAATGTTAAAAAATTGGGCTGGGGGCGCAGCTCAGTGGTCCAGCACTTGCAAAGCATACAGGCTCCAGGCTCTGGGTTCAACCCCCAGTACCGCCAAAAAAAAAAAAAAAAAAAAAAAAGTATGTGTATTTCTTAAATCCAAATTGTATTTGATATTTTCAAAAGGTTATTTTTCATGAAAAATACTTTGTAAAACATCATTGAAAATATGTAATTATTGAGGTATGTAATTAGCTCAATTTAGCTATAGCAATGTGTACACATATTTCTAAACATCATGCATACCATAAATATACATAACTTTTGTTTGCCAATTAAAAATTATTAATAACTATGTGAACAATTATATTTTCTATCTGGGTTATTTAACCTTTCATTTAACTTTTTGCTTATTTATTTACTTATTTACTTTTGTGGTACTAGGGGGCTAAACCCAGGGGCTCAGGCGTATTTTGGGAGCTCTATGCCACTGGGCTACACCCCTAACCCCCTTTTTTATTTTTTAATTTGTGACAGGGTCTCAGTAAGTTACACAGGTTGCCTCTGACCTTGAACTTGTGATCCTCCTAACTTCATCTAGTTGCTCAGATTATAGGCATGTGCTACCATGTCTGGCTGCTAACTTTGTATTTTTATTTAAAGTAAGTCACATATAAATTGCACCAATGTGAGCTATTTACCAAGATTTCTTCTTGAGAAATTCTAAAAGCTCAGATGTGCTAAAATGCAATAAGTTTCTCATAGGAATTTTGTTCTTTCTGGATAAAATTAAATATTTTACTCTTCTTTGAAAACATAAGTGAATGGTGGTTAAATTTCAAGATTCAGGGAAAAATCAGAAATAAAGTTGCTTTTCCAGATTTGAGACTGATGTTTTCTTTTTAATTGTGTTGACTTGGCCTATGGAAATTTAACTTAATCCTATGCTATTATTTTATAGTCATTTAAAACTGTTTTAATGAGGTTCAGGAGAAAAAGAAACTAACCATTTGCAATATTTTCCCTTTAATTTTCCTTCCCTTAGCATCTTTTTCATTTATTTTAAACAGTTTTATTGACCTATGAGAAAATGTACTAAGTCTTTCCTTTAGTTATTTTCTTTTTTTAAGAATT
>VMDO01005797.1:0-55974 GCA_007922755.1 Pedetes capensis | reverse complement strand
TATCAGGTGGTATTCACTGATGTATTTAATAATGTAATAAAGATGCCAACCATGACAGAATTGGTTAGTTTGAAAAGGGCAAAATGCCATTTCTTCCACAATGTTGGCTAATAAAAAATATCATGTACAATGTGTTGAGACTTGTCAAGTAAATTTATAATATGGAAAATTCATAAGTTCTCAAGTATTTCTTTGTTTCTGGCAGCACAGACAGCTTACAATGTAATTTTGTTTGTGTAGGCAATGAAGAAATTGAGTGGGGTGAACTGGTTACTATGTAGTCCACATTGCAATTGATTAATTGGAAATATTTCATGTTCTATATACATCTCTAAAATCTTTCTTTTTTGAGGATGCTATACTTGATATTCAATTTTAATGTTCACTTGCAAGTTTCTCTGGTTCCACAATTCAAAGAGATTCTGTTGAAGGGGAAATTAGAGGCTGTGATTCAGAATTCAGAGAGTCTAGTCCCTGCAGAAACTTGGCAGAGGATGGAATCACTTCTTAGGATGCCAAATTTAGTGGCCCGGGGCCAGATGCTAATTTTGAATGCATGGCACACATCACTTTGTGTCTCGATTAAGCCATGTCTGTGAGTCCCAAGCAAGCCCAGCAACAGATTTTATGCAAGACATGTATTAATGTTTAGGGCATCACTGATTTAATTCTGGCTTTAAATATATGACAGAAATTACTTCTTTTACATTATAACTTCTACCTCTTTGAAAAGAAATGAAAATAGAATGTTAATTGACTGTTCTTTACTTATGATTATTCCAAATGTATTTGACTTTTTGTTATCCATGATTCTTCTTGATTTTCACATCAGTTTTGGTAAATTCTTATCAAAGCATATTCAAAATGAATGAATTAGCCTTCCTCAAATGTAGAAGTAAGGAGAAAATAGTATAACATTTTCCCCCTTTTACTTACTTGCTTTGGTAGTATATATTAAATAAAAACATATTTGTGAAATTTGATTTGTTCATTAAACTAACAGAAGTCTTAAAGAAGACTAATAAAAATGTGGACCAAAAGAAATTTAAGGATCAGTGTATAAAACTAGATTCAAAAGTTTTAGATTATCCATATTCTCAGTTTATTTTAATTATATCACTGCTTTCTGTACTGAGTACATTACCAGAATGTTTCTTTTCTTCTCAGCAGGAAGCTAAAACTTCCGTCAATATCCAAACCTGCAGAAACATGACTTTTTCCCTTCTGGCATTGTTCTTGTTTGGAAGTCATTTGTAAATGTATATTTATGTTTTTTAAAATTAAAGAAAAATTAAGTGGTTAATACAGAATTTTAAAAATGGCTATTGGAGCTACTGACAATGGATTGATGTGCTTTCTTAATGTACTTATCCTGAACTGTGCCAACTTGCTCGACTTTCAGCCTAGATTTTGAAAAAAGAACTGGATGTCTCAAATACAGCTGGCTCTGTGATTTACAATAAAACATAGGATTCTTATAAATCTATCGTCGGAGAGCTACACGCAGAATCCTCTATCGACACTAATAATTAAAACCAAAACCAAACAAAACCCTGTATATGAGAAACCCTGAGCCTGACCTTTTGTTTGGTGAGGGGAAAAAAAGAAAAAAAGGAGCCATTTGTTAATTGATTGATTTGTTCAGAACTTCTTTCCTCCTCTATATAGCATTTTTTTTTTTAACTTTCTGGGCTCCTTTTCAGCGTTTTATGAGACTCTGAGTTTTTAATCACTGTTGGTTACTTAAAAGAGAAAGGGAAGTAAAAGGCAAGGACAAAATTAGAAATCATTTTGAATTGTTGGCTTTTACTCCAGCTAATCTTCTTCTGAGTCAAAAATAATGTTGCTTATTTTTTGGAATTAAAGAAAGAAAAAAGAATTTACTGCATTTTGTATCATTATTTTAGAACATACATGTATTGGCCTAAGGGAAACAGAAATCAAAACAGAAGAAACTTTTGAAGCATAATGTGTTTTCATCCAACATTGGTTTGACTCTGAATGGGTCTGGTCTAAATTGTGGGTACTGTGGTAGTCATATATAATGGATATGAGATTGAAGAGGCCTGACATCTCTTAATTTATTTATTCCACCAATGTAATGCTAGCCACCTCCTGTTTTTATTATACCAATTTAATGCCAGCCATTTCCTGTTTTCATTAGACCATTGTAATGCTAGCCTCCTACTGTTCTCATTAGTGCAGGACTGTGTAATGGCAGCCACCTCATGTTTTCATTATAAGAGAGCTGTATGGTGCCAGCTGCCACTTGTTTAACATTACTGAGAAGCATTTGACCATGGACTACATACTTCTACAAGCTAATGGCAAACAAGGTAAAGGCCTCCAGGGTTCTAGGGAAATAGTGGTAATGCTTAAGTGACTTATTGACTATTAATATGCAAAGAGTACAGTTGCTCATAATGGCTGGGAAACTCAATAAACTGAGTACATTCCTGGACTTTTTTTATTGTTGTTTAGCTATATTTTGTTTAGTATAATTTATCTGAGAAAGACCTTCAACACAATTTTGAAATTATGTGCTGTGTTTGGGTGTGCACAGATTTATATTATCAACAAAAGTTCATTTGTGATAATCAATAACATTCATTGAGAGTTTACTGTGTGTCCAAATTGTTTTAAGCTTTTCATGTATTACTTCATTTACTCATTATAATTAGCATTGGAGTTGCTGTTATCATTTGCATTTTACAAATGAAGAAACTGAAGTACATGTTGCTGTTGTTTATAGGTGCCATCCAGTCTGACTCATAGGAACCTCATATGGTTTTCAATGGGTGTTTGGGGATTGTTTCAGGAGTTGGCCACCACATCTTTCTTCCATTTTTGTGATGCTGGGAATTGAACCTGCGTCCTCAGAAAGTATGGAGCAGCACTCTGCCAATCAAGCCTAGTAGTTACATTATGTAGGGCCAGCCAATGTCCTTTACAAAGAACTAAACAGTATTTGCAGCTTTATGGAACATAGAATTTTTTTCCTTACATCTTGACACTTCAGCTGGAAAATAGCCAAGAACAAAATATAAATAAATGGGTGTGGCTGTCCTCTAATAAATCTTCATGTACAAAGAAAGGCACTTGCCTGGATTTGGCCAAATGAACACATTTTGCCTGGTCCTGATAGAAGATACATGGCTAGAGTGCTAGGCAATCATCATGAATTCAATTGAGAGAGTTCAGCTGTAGAGCTCATGACCACCTTTATCATCCTCTACTTCTACTATAGCTCAGTAACTGGAAACATTTGTAGTTTCATTTGTTTGGGAATCCATGTTGTGCAATAATAAAAATTTTCAAAGTTAAAATGATTTTACTTAATTATGTGCTTTAAATATTTTCCTGTTTAATTATCTATATTTTTGTAGTTCTGTCCCTAATACTTTTATTTATGAAACACGAGGCTTATTACTGAAAAGTCAATGAGTTTAACAAATAATTTTTTAAATCTTTCAAATAAGTTTTGACTTATATTTTTTTCCATATAAAAATTTTACAGATATTTTCAATTTATTACTTTGTCACTCCCAGAAAGCTGTATTACTAACTTTACTGAATACAGTAATTGACAGATGTGTGTAAGTTTGTAGACATGATTAAAAGCTGTTGAGAATTGTGACCTGTCAGTGTTCCCTGGGAAACAAAGTCCTATCCATCTGTTAGGGGACTCTCTAAATGACTGTAATGAGTCACCTTTAAAATAGCAGCTGTCACCTTAGGATTTGAACCTTGAAGCAGGGGTAAAAATGCATATTTCTATAATGACGCTTGTTCTTCAACAAAAAGGGAACATACCTCAGCAAATTCCATGCCTTTGGTAAAACAAGGTGGTCAGAAAAGCAATGATTTATTACATAGTCTGTGATCTATAGTTTGGACTAGTTGGGACATTTTCTGTCTGAGGCCAATAAAGTTTGGTAGAAGGACTGACATTAAAAGTTGGTAAGTCATTCTATGGCAACACCTAACTTCTCACTTTTCTTTAACATTTCTCAAGATGAATACACCCCCACAATGAACTTGGTATAGCTTAGCAATGCCTGTGGAAATTACCTTCATTGAACTGCAACAAAAAAGACAAGAGGGAAAGCGAGACAAAGAGAGAAAGAGACAGAGAGAGAGAGAGAGAGAGAGAGAGAGAGAGAGAGGAAAGGAGAATATTAAATAGCTGCTGTACTTGTACGTGAGGACAGATAATATCTGGTTTTATCATCCTCTATCCTGACTATTAAATTCAGTGTTGCGAAGTGACGATGAGTGGGTGAGATGTTTCTAATACCCATTCTCTTTCAATTTTCTTTCTTAGTTTTGTTGTTCTGTATAAAATGGGGCAGGTGGCATGATAACATCTGCTGTGGAAAAAAATGCAAATTCTACTATGCAGATAGACCATTAGGAAGTAATTTAACTTGAACAGGAGATAGTAGTATATCACAATCACATTGCTTTTTAATATAGGAAGACTTATTATGAGAAAATACGCACAAGGTTGTATATGGGCCAGGAGGTTACTGAATGTCCACCGGAAAGATCACCTTCAAGATTTAGGCTGTGGGGTTTTTTTCTCTTTTGTCTCTTTCAAAAAGCCTCTGTTTTTCAATGTAGTCATGGTCTGTAGGTGACACTATTATTCACTATAGCATATAACAACTTTTGTCTTTTAACAAACTTAGTGCATATTTAGCCAAAAGAAATCCAAACTCAGATGTGGATTGGTTATGGTAATTACTATTTATATTAATTGGCCTGTCAATGCACAGACTTTCAACTTTGCCACTGGAGTTCTTGTCACCCTTTTAACACATTACCATTATTATTTTAAACCTAGAGTCATTTCAAGTTCAAATTCATAAAATGTGCATTGGAACCGCCTACCCTGCATTACAGATGGGTAAAACAGAATGTGTCAAGAGAAATAAAACTTTTAAGAAGACATTTGCACTCACTTTCCCCTCACCTCATTTAGAAAGTCAATCTGACATTTTTTGGCATTTTATGTATTACTTTGGAAGAATTAAAATCAGTATTTATGGTTGGAAGATGCATAAGAAATCAATTCAGACATTCATTCTACAGCATCCTGGCTTATATATAGTCATGTAGCTTCTGATTGAAACATCACTTTTTGATCTGCCACTTTCCTACCATCATTGCCTTTCTAGTATTGGGCTTCCACAAATCTCCTAAGTCCCACAAGTGACTTCATGTTGGGGAATAAATTGATCATGCCAATTAACCTATCAGATTAGACCTTTGAGACAATCCCAGAGACAGATTTTACCACTCTCTTTGGGAATTGCTGGGGGATTCTGTTCTATCTGATCTGCCTTCTTTAGGATTTGGGATTTAGACTCCTTCAGCAGAAGTAGAAACACTTAGCAGAAGTAACAGCTTTCCCTCATTCCCAGGAGAGTCTTCCAATATGTGGGCTATTGGTACTGACTACAGCCAGAGATAATACTCTCAGCTGCAGGAAGACACTGTCCTTGCTAATGGTCAGATAATGTACCCAAAGGAAGATGGAGAGAAGTACTTACTACCAAGGAAGGTAGAAGAATTTCCAGGTCTCTTCTCTAAACTCTGAAGGAAAACATGCTAACCCATTTGATATATTCAACCACAAACATCCAAACCCCAGTGTTGTTCACTCTTATTTTCTTAACTCTATCTTTTCTTACTAAGGCATGATTTCTTACCTGGGGCATTATGGCATTTTTGACAGAATAAATTCTTTTTGTGGATGGCTATTCAATGCATTGGAGGATATTAAGTAAAACCGCTAGCTGCTAGGTAGTAAATACCTACAGCCAAAACCTTCCCACCTCCATGTCCTAAATAACAAAAGTTATCTGTATACATTGCCAAATATCCTGTGGGGGAAGGACTGCCCAATTTGGGAACAACTAATATTAGGTCATTATTCCCCATTTTAGTACCAAAATCATCAGTAGTTATAATCTCCTCTATGTGTAGAATATGTGGAACCACTAAGCCAGAACACCCCTGTCAGCCTGAGGGACCCAGGACAGTAGAGAGAAACAATTTTTAGAATTATTCTGCCTAATAACATTTACACACCAGATTCCAGGAGATGCTTGGCAAATCCAGGAAACTGAAAAAGCCACTATTGTAAGAATGGAAATGTTCCATACCCTTAACTTCACCTTTGCTCTTCTCATTGCCTCTCAAAGCTTCAAACATGATTACAAATTTCAAAAGAAGAATTATTTCTGGGAAGTTGGAAATTTACCCATAAATACTCTTCTGAGGACTTGAAATGAGAATTTCAAGATTTGGCAAAGTTGGCCTTCCTTCTAGACACTTGGCCCCGTCCCAAGAACAAGGTGCTATTAGGCAGTGTCTGGTAAGAATGGATCACCGAGCAGCAGCAAGCTGTCCTACTGTTTGTTATTTTCCTGAATTCACATTCAGCTTGGCAAGACTTCTGCAGAGCTCTCCAAGCCAGGAAAGCTAATTCGGGTGTCCTTACATTTCTTCTTCTTTAGGATAGACACTCACATATCATTTCCGGAGTGACACATTTTGTATGTCCTCATCTTGCTCTAACCCACCTCTCCAACCTTGTCTAACTTTCTAATCAGAAAATATCCTGACTGTATTTAAATGTCTTTGTACACACTGCCTCACTCCTTCTGAAGTGCATTTCCTGTTCAGTTCTGCTGCCAAAATCCTGTCCTACCTTAAATGCTCAGTTTGAATGCTGGTGTCTCCAGGAAGCTGTTAACTGATTCCCTCCCCACCCCTCAGATTTCCTCAGCTGAAAGTCCTTGCCTCTCTGTGCCTCTCTCTCTCTCTCTCTCTCTCTCTCCCCTCATCCCCACTTTCTCTCCCCCTCTCTCTTCTCACTCTCCCCTTCAACCCTTTGCAACTTGTACTTCTCTCATAGTACCAACCACATACTACCTTTTGTAAATATCTTCATTTTCCAGTATACTGTAAATTATACAAAGGCAGAAAGTACATTTAGTTAATATCTGTCCGAGCACTGTATCAAAGTATACAATACATGCTTACTAGATTAATGTTGACTTGAGTTAAGATGCCACAATCTCAGAATCTCAGAAAATATATCAGGAGAGAAGCCACATTTGACCAATCCATTTACTTCCTTTCCTAGTCTGGATTATGACCTGAGCGTAGTTGTGCAAAATGAAAGAAATGATGAGTGCACACAATATTTGAATTTGGTAGATGTTTAAGGAAGAAGTGAAAGTTGAGAAATTATAATAATCTCAGAGGATTATTTTTCTTATCTTCAAAGCCAAACAATAAGGATATCTTAATATATAGGAATTGGTGATGATATAGTAAGATGAGTTACTTTCTAGTCATGTATTCAGCCTTTCAATGAAGTAATTAAGTACTCCTACATAAAGATTTTTTCCTAAAATCCCTCATCTTAATGTATTCACACTTTGTGTATGTCCTGTTACAAATCATTATGCATGTTGTCAATTTTATCACTCCATGTAGATTACTCTGAAAACTGCTGCTAAATGTCGTATAGGTTTACAAATGAGATTTGGAAATTTTCTACCTAATGTAATTATAGGTAAATTCTCTCTAGCTCCATAATTGATCTATAACATATGGATATATAAGGATTATTTTAACAAATAGATGAGAAATATAATACAATGACTAGTTAATATTGAGAGAAAGTTATGAAGATGAAAATAAGAGGATAATCACACTAGAGAAAGTATTATAGAATGTTTGTTTAATTTATCCTGTAAACAGACACTTAAGCCAAACATGGTGGTATATACCTGTAATCCCACTCAAGAAACTGGGGCAGGAGTATTGCAAGTTTGAGGCCAGAGGTGGCCTGCATGACTTAGTGAAACCCTGTCTCAAAATAAAATATGAAAAAAAGAAAAGCAGGTTTAGGGGTGCAGCTTGGTGGTAGAGCATTTGCCTAGCATGTGTGAGGCCCAGGTTCAAACCCCTATCACAAAAAAATAAGACAAAGAAAAAGAAAAAGAAAAGAAGGAAAGAAAAAAAAGGTAGAAGTCAATTTTTTAAAGGACCAGGCAAAATAAAGTTCAAAAATCTTATCTCTAAGTCAATTATTAGATTTAAGACAGTTTTTAACTGCAGTGGCAAGAGATAAAAATATCAAAATATGATTTAACACAGGTAGTACAGAGATATTTAGCTGATCAATGAAATGAATGAATATCAAATCTTATCTATTTTAATTTAGAAATTTCCAAAATACAAAACAATTAGTATCAAAAGAACATTAACATTATTTGTTTTTTTTTTTTTTTTTTGAGAATAAGATTGGGCTTCTATGAGCTGAGAAAGATATTAAATAATTTTTTAGGAAGTAAATTCAAGCAGAATCAGACCAACTTCACCTTTAACTACCCTGAAAAGGACTGTGATAGCAATTGCCAATCTCTCATCTTCATCTGATCACTGAAGAAGCCATAGTGTATTTATCTAATGTGGATGAAGAAAGTCAGAAATTTTAAAATGTGTTATTCATCTTTTAGCCATATTACTAGTATATGAGTTCTTCCTCCCTTTTATTTTGTGATACTGGCTTTTAAAATTACTAGACTCTCATGCCTTCTGAGGGCTGGGATTTAGCTCAGTTGATAGAGCACCGCTCTGCAGTCTCTGAGGTCCCGAGTTCGATTCCCAGCACCACAAAAATGGGAGAAGGATGTGGCAACCCATTCCCAAGGCAATCCTGAAACAATCTGCCATTGAAAACCCTATGAGGGTTGCTATGAGTCGGACACTACTCAAGGGCACCCAACAACAACAACAACATACTTTCTGAGTCTATTATTCTCTCTCTATAAATGTAAATTTCGATATCTTTTCAATATTACTAGAGTTCAGGTAATCATTTTCTAGAAATCAGTTGATAATCCTGTTAGTTTAGCAAATGCAAAACTTCATAATCAAAGTAATCTAATAATGGTCTACATGATTGCTTCCAGGTGAGCAAGTTCACTAGAAAGCTGATTTTCCATAATTTTTAAAAGAGATAATACCATTAACTACCTGGTGAAACACTTTTATAGATGGCAATGAAAAAATGAGGGCAATCTGAAGACAGATACAATGATGATGTCTTTTCATTTTCTTGGAGACTATGGCACTCTTTTCTGCTTTTCAAATTATTTGCTATTAAATGATGAAACATTAATGCAGGGATGATCTAAAGGATATCATATGACTGTCAACCTGAAAAGGTAATCATATCAACTGCTTAATTTAAAAGAATTTTTTTTCAGATGATAAATGGGAGATGCTAGAAAAAATATAAAATGTGGCAATACTGCAGATTTCAAAAAGTCTAGAATGATCAGCAGAATTAGATATTTAATCCAAGTCTGAGTATCAGCTTTCTTAGTTTTTCACCCTTAGAAAAGCCCAAGTACCTTTTCTTTTTTCCCCTCTAGAGACTTGGTACTTGAGAGTTGAACCCAGGGCCTAGAGCATGCTAGACAGGTAGGTGATCTACCACTGGGCTCCACTGCCAGCCCATTTTTAATTTTTATTTTGGGTCAGGGGCTAAGTTACGAAGCCTTCCTCTGGTCTCTGACTCTCAATTCTCCTGGCTCTGCCTCTCCAGTCACTGAGATTATAGCTTTGTGTCACTATGCCCAGATAAGCCCAATTACCTTTAGAGTTTCAGAAACCTTAATTCTATAATAACTTGTAAATTTGTTAAACTGCTCTGTGAATTAGAAATTTCTCCACAGCTAGAGTTTTCCAGTATCAATTTGGGTTTGTGTAATTATTCTGCTAGGTGCCCAGAGTGAGACTATAAACCCTTAGAGAAATGTTGAGGTAGAAAAGGAGTCAGAAAAATTGGGGAAGGAGGCAGATTTCAGGACCTGTAATGGAAAAACCCCAAGTTGCCTATAACTTACTTAAAACTGCTGGACTTCCATTGCTAGATTAAGTATAAACCAGAACTAGCCTTTCTGCAGGTGACAAAATCCACAAACTTCCTACAACTGGCCTATTGGGAAAATGGATAGTTAATCCAAACTAAAAGTAAATCAATAGCAATAAATGCTGTTCTTTCCTAATCTAAAGCTGAAGAGTAAACTCATGACAAGCAAATGCAGTTAGTTATTATGTCTTCCCATCTCTGGCAAATTCTGAGTCCAAGGTCTCACAAAATAGCTTGTAGCTGAGTACAAATAAAGTCAGAACCAATAATGAAAAAGTTAATTTTCCCTCATTGTGCCCAAGAAAAGCCAAGCTTTAGTGTCCTGCCCAGGACTCACATCACACTGCATGGGTTACATCCAGAAGCTCAATAAAACTATGGGAACAAAGACTTGAGGACCCTGACTCTATGGGTGCCCTCCTAGCATCCAAGGTATGTCTTCTTTTAAAACCTTGTTTATTGCTAAGCTCTGGCTCTCGCCTATAATGCCAGTGACTCTGGAGGCTGAGGCAAGAGAATCTCACGTTTGAGGACAAAGGCACCTGAGCAATTTAGCAAGATCCTGTCTCAAAATCAAAATAAAAAATGGGCTAGGGTGTGGCCCATTGGTAGATGATGTGAGGCACTCCATTCAACCCCCAAGTACTGCCAAATAAATAAATAAATAAATACTTGTTTGTCCCCACTTGTAGTGATTGTCTTTTGTATTGCCTGGGGGAGCATCCTACTCTTAGACTGCCTCACCCAAAGAACCAAGGTTTTTCCAGGATTCCGTAGTTTTCCTCATAACAGAAGCACAATTTTCATGTAGATTGCCCTGAATGCCAATTTTTTAAACAAAATATATTGATAACCCACATAAGGTGAACAAAGAGAGTTCACATTTTGGATCCTTTTTCTAAATAGTCTTTAAAAAGTATGATGAAAAAATTTGATTGAATTATGTGATTTTAGGTAGCTAAATTTTAAAATACAAGTCATAATCAAAATTGATTAAAATATCATAAAAATTTAATGTGTGTGCTGGGCGCAGTGGTGCACGCATGTAATCCCAGTAGCTCGGGAGGCAGAGACAGGAGGATGGCAAGTTCGAGACCAGAGGCAGTCAGCATAATTTAGCAAGACCCTGTCTCAAAAAAAAAGTAAAAAAATGGGCCGGGGGCGCAGCTCAGTGGTCCAGCACTTGCAAAGCATGCAGGATTGAGGCCCTGGGTTCAACGCCTAGTATCGAAAAAAAAATTAATGTGTATAAGAAAAGGGGAGTGGGACAAATAAGAAATTGTCCCTCTCAAAGTGAAGTGTTCCATTTGTAAGACCAAAACTTAGAGTATCTATTGTGAGCTAATGGATGATAACTGGTGTGATACATAATTTCATGCAACCATCTCCAAGTGTAGGTGACAAAGAATTTGAAGATGAGTTATTCACTGGTTACTCTATTTTTATGTGCTATATTGACACTTTTGTGATTTTTAATAATCATTTTCTTAATATTTTACAAAGAATTGCCAAACAGTTGTATTTCTGGGTCATATCTCCTTGGAAAACACACTATTGGGGGACTTAAATATTTTTTATTTTTTATTGACATGGACTAAAACTATAATGTGTGGTCCATCCATGCTTTACCCCTAACTGTGGCATGGTCAGATAGGGCTCTGTGCTCCCTCTGACAGTTCTGGTGATTGAATTAAAGCATGGTCTACTTTCATACTTTAAAACAGTGAATGCCTATGGCATATGGTTTTTGCTATTCTGAGCAGTGAAATTATATTCATTATGAAAAGGTAATAATGACAAAAGTGAAAGGAGGTCAATTCCTATGTTAGTATATATCATCAAGGCAAGAACTATTAATATTCTGAGAGCATTAAGTAATTGGATTAGCTCTCATCTGTACCTTAGAATCCTTCTATACCAATTGGCACCTTAATGGTATTCAATGAAAACGAAAAGTCCAGCAAATAAATGAAAGACACAGGAGGCAAATTAGTCTTCACCAATTAGTCTAGCCAAAAAAGATTTCCTCAAATATAGAATTGCAGTGCACTCTTCTTGATGTGTGCTATAAGAAAGTAAAACAAGTATCTAAGCAGGCAGATTATGGTTTTATGTTCCCATGTAAGTGAGATAGCAAGAATATGTTGTTGTTAGGTGCCGTCCAGTCAGTACCTCAATCATAGCAACCCTACGTACAACAGGCAAAACACTATTGTCAGTGCTTCTCTGCTGTTCATAGCCTTTTCAATGGAGTTTTGATTTTTGGGAGTGGGTTGCCAAGTCTGTCTCCCAAGCCTACAGCACCTGGTGTTCTCAGGTGGTCTCCCATCCAGGTATGAACCAGGCCCGACTCTGCTTAGCTTCTGAGATCTGACTGGATAGGATGCCACAGGGCTACAGCTGCAGGCCAGCAAGAATATAGGATGTCTGTATTAGCTGAGGAAAAATGCAAACAATCAAATCCAATTTATAAAGAGAAATATGTATTAGGACTTACCACATTTTTCCCCATCTGATTGTAATGCAAACCACTGTTTACTGTTTACTCCTAGGGCACATTAGCCCAACCAAACACACAGTAGGAATTCAATGAATACTTATTGAAATGGTTGAAAGAGGGACTTGTCATTTTAGAATGCCATGATAAACATATGTTTACTTTAAAACACCATTTACAAATGTGTATCTTTATCAGTCATGTGAGATTATAAGACAGTTAATAAACTGACTTTTCCAAAACCCTTTGGGATCTCGTATCAATTATTGTTACACTCATTGTAAGTATTAAAAGGCATAAAAGTCATGAGGTTATGGCTCCATAATAATTATTTAACTAGCCAACTTGCATTAAGATATCTGACAGGTTATTAATCTACTTCTGTGGAGAAACAAGTGACATTATTTTTCAATAATTTTTTAGTCTCATTTTATCAGATAATTAGCAAAAACAGTTGTGATGCTACATTTGCTTTTCCAAAATAATTATGGTCAAGGTCCTTGTGGTATGCATTGTGTAATAAATCACCTCTGTGTTAATGAATTCAAGGGAAGGCAACGCCACTATTAGTAATAGCTTTTTATTCGGAGTCCTCATTTTCCAGATAGGTCACATTAAACACAGCCATTAAACAATAGCGTTGAGATAAATCCATACAATGTATGCTGCTTTTGTTGTTGTCCTTGTTCACCAATCACTTGGTGCACCTAAGAACCTTATGGAAAGATGGGGTTGATAAATGAGAATAGCTAACCTACAAAATACTGGGGCCAGGAAAGTCAGACTTTAATCACGTCTCATTCAATTATGTTTTGAATCAACATATCTTGTTAGCCAAAACTCTCTTTGAATTAATGCTCTGATAGGTGCTGTCTGTCATCAAAAGAATAAAATTAGTCAATAATGAGTGGGCATATATTATGCCAGACTTCAGTGTGTTTGTTGACCTCAGCATCTTCTATATTATTAGACAACAAACAGCTTTTAACCTGGTTCTAATAAAGCATACTTCTCTATTACTACATGACTTATTTTTAATGGTGCCATTTTAAAAAAATTGAGCAGTGTCTAGACCATTTAAAGGTAAGTCATGTCTACAAGATCTCAACTAATTTTGGAGGGGAAAAAACCTAATTCATTGAATGGGGAGCCACTTTTTGTATGTTGCCTGCAATAAGGATATGTATATAAGGTTAAGAAACAACATGAAATCATTCTTTGAAGTTACATGTTTTTTTAATGTTTACTTTGGTATAAGAATAACTAACACTGATTCTTACTACTTTTAACTTTGATGAAAATAGTTTTCATCATTAATATCTCATGAAAATATAATTAAAATAAGCCTTCATTACTGACTTTTTTATTTTCAGCTCATCAGTAAGAAACTTTTAGAACTTTGGGCTTATTACTAAAATTCTCACAAAAGAATTATTTTTCTGTGTTTGAATTCAGTTATCTAAGGACCTAAAAGACAAAGTAGTATCAAATTTTCATTTAGAGTATGTGCATTTTTTGATGGGTTAGTATTTGAAAGATCTAAATTAAGACACTTTTTACATATTCTAAGTTATGTGGAAACCCCTTCAAATCTCAAATGGCTGACCCATTAGAGCAATTGTTCCCCCAAAGGTGTGATTTTGGCATCTCACAGGCTTCCTTTGAAGCCAAGCACCAGAGGTCTGTGATAAAGGCAGTTGCCAGGGAAATGAATGAAAGCAAGATTTCCTCAACTATAAAATCTTAGAGTCCTGACCGCTGAATCACCACCAACTTGTAAATAAATAACCACTACCGAATACAGATAATGTGTTAAACAGCTAACACTAGTAAATCACTGGTGACAGAGAGCCTAAAGGTAAATCCTCACACATTGGCACAACCAATTCTTAAAATTTTATGATGTTCTAATGACTTCAGACACATAATAAATTGAACAACTGGTTACCTAGCATTAAGAATGTTTTAAAAATAAACCCTACTCTCTTTGTTGAATTCATTTACACACTACTTTAGATTTTACTAAGTGGTTATCTGTCTAGTAAGAGAGAGGCAACACTTGGTAAAACTAAATGCAAATCAGTTTTCCATGAAATTTTCACTATTGAGCTAAACCAGTCTGTAGTTTCCTGGCAAAAATAACATCATATAACAGAGACAACACATTTCAGATACATAAATTGTCCAAAATATAGAGAGTCAATTAGGTTTTACATGTACAAGATCCCTTCTTTTCTAATTTAAGCATTTACCAATAATAAAAACCAAGAGTAGAGCTTTGGAAAGGCTGTTACTGGGAACCAAATACAGTTCTCAAGAGAATAAGGCTGATGGGAGTTGTCCACTCCTCCCTCCCAAAGCAATTTTGCAAAAGAGGTACTGTCTAAAACCTTGACACCATTTGACGAAAATATTTCCTGCAGAATTTTTTGAGGTTTAAAATTACAAAAACTTAATTTAGTTCAATGTTTGTTTTTACTCTTGCATTTGCTTTTAATATAAGGATTTTACGACACTTATGCTGTTCCTACACTGGCTTGGTGGCCAGAAAAGAAGGCACAGAAGCTCCACCAGTTTGCAAATAATGCATTTTTCTGCTCCAGTGCACAAACAGCCTTTATTTAACTCAGCACCACATTTTCTAAGGTATGGGCTCAAAACCATTTGCCATGAAGCTGTAAAATGCCAAAAATTTTAAATGCTGAAGGAAAATGTCAATCAAGGCATTTTCCCATCTGCTACTACTTCTGCAAGTGCTAATTTTATTTTTCCCAATTCCTGAAATTAGAGGTTTCTTAGCCTCATATGGAAGTAAGTTTGAAACTTGCTAAATGTCACAAGAAAAGGTGCGATCAAATGATGGAATAAAAGATGTATTGTTCTCAAAGGACACCAATGGAAAGAGGCAGCGGAGCATTGAGATAAGGGAAACTAGATTTTAAGACCCAGACCTCTTGAAAAACACTACACAATGCAAGTAACCAGGCTGGAACCACACATGCATTAAAGCATTTTTCATGTTTTTGAAAAATGATGGAAACACACATCTGAATCACTTAAGACACTTTGAGAACCAACCAATATTATCGTATCTACATAGGCAGAAGCGGTGTATTATTGAAAACGATATGAAGAAGTTTCAGGTATTGGTACAAATGTAATTCTTGTGATTTAGCATGACTTTAATAAAAGCTTCTACAAGGACTTGCACAGAACCATGACTGACGGATGTATTTTTCGACCTTTCAGTTAGCTCCATCAGCTCACTCAAACACATTTTGAACAGATTATGTACTGTAGTACTTGGTAGACTATACATTAAACAAGAGACTTTGCTCCGAGGCACTGCTTCCCACACTCCATGGGGAAAAGGAAGCAGGAAAAAACAAAACTCATAGAGTTCGACAGCTACCGAGGCAACACTTGCCATTTACAATATAAGCCCAAATATTTTTGCAACACAACTATATATTAATTTAATAAAATACACAATATAGCTCTTATACACTCAACAATTTGGCTCATATGCACGGAATCTGCAATAAATCAATAAAAATATGTCATTTGATGTAAACACATTGAATCTTCTTACATTTGCACATTTAAATGGTCGTGTGGTTTGTGTATGTCAAACACATTTTCACTTTCCTGAGCTATTTTAGCGTCCACAAATGAATAAAATACACTAATCATGTTACTCTCCTCTGAATATTACCACTCAATAGTAACTACCTTTTGGAACTTTTCTTTGTCTAATTTAAAAGAAACGCTTCATTATTTGTATCTTTGTTGGACACTAAAATGCTAAATAGGCATTTTAAATCTTTAAATTTTCTTCTCCTTTAATGAAGTGAATTAGTCTACGTGTGTGTAGGACAAAATGGACTATATCTTTATACACTTAACTTTTATACGACATGAGGTGTCTCACAAATGACCAAGTTCTTTTTTGTTGTGTTTGTTTTTCTTTTTGTTTCTGACTAATGATATGGAATGTTCTTTGTGTTCATATGTGTGGCAGGTAACTTTATACAGAAATGTTTACCACAAATACGTGTTAATGTTTGGTGTAGCTTGGACTACTGCAAGGTCTTTTGGGGACTTTCAGTAGAAGCCTGTGATGACTGTTAGAAATCCACCACAGATCACAAATTATGACCCTGCTTTGTATGGGGTTTATAGGTAAACAGTTAAGTCAGCATAAATCGCGGAGGACAGTCTTAGAGTGATCAGAAATGCTTCGATTCAGATACTCATACCTTCCTAACAGATTGTCAAAAGGTAACTCGTCTCCTCATCCTCCTTTTTCTTCTCTCCATTTTCTTCTCTGTCTCTTTTCTTTTCTCTGTAAGCAACATTAATTCTGTCCTAACATAAGTTGGTCAAAACAAAACCACTATTATTTCTTAAAAAGAAACAGCAGTGAAAGGAACATACTTGTGGGCACTTCAGATGTTCACTAAAAGCCTTAAAGCAGCATTGGTCTTTCTTCATCCCTGTAAAATGGGTTGTCACCAGGAGTGATCACTTTTAAATCAACAGAAGAGACAAGAAAATGCCAATGCCTGTATTTTTTACCCCTCACTTTCTCACAGCCACAGGGTCATTCCCGCGGCAGTCCTGCAAAAGCTTATCGATTTCTCTCACAACTTCCTCTGCATCCACTGACTCTCTGCCCAGATCCCTGTTGGGGTGGTCAAGCTGCTCGAGAACAGCGCCCATCTCGCTGGAATCCCGGCTGGTTCTGGAATGCACATCCGCGAAGACCCTTGCCATTTGATCGGAAGCCATGAAGGGAGGGTCTCTTGGTTGCTTACTGGGTGACTGATACTGACTGTCAGTGGGTAGGTATGGACTGCTTGCTTCGGCCAGGGCTCCTGGTTTTGCTTCACAACCATCCAGGGAGGCTTTTGTTGAGGTGCAAGGCTCCATGCATGCCTTGGTTGGGCTGCTTGATGCTGAGGGGACCTCTTGGAGGAGAGGGCTCAGGGCACGTTTGGCTTTTAAATAAGGTTTAACATTGGCAATGAGAATAGTGTGCTCTCGCTTGTCTTTTCCAAATGTACAAAAAGTCTTTTTCCCAGTGGGATTCACAGTTTCGTATGTCTCAGTCTCAACATTAGCTTCAACTGTAGGTACAAAGAGATTTGTGCGGTAATCTGCATTTTCAACTTGATTGGTTGCAGGGAACTGTGGCATCCAGCACCTATCAGAATGACCAAGCACTCGGCATTCATCCGTGCAATTAACACACTCTTCTGGTTCTGCAAAACAAAAGAGAAAACAGCAAATCCAATCATTGGGGTTTCCTTTACATTTCTACTGAGGCTGTGATCAGCTCTCAGTGGGCTTGCTTGACCTTGGGTCTCTTAATTAAAAAGGGAAAGAAAACAATAATTAAAACGTTTCAGGATGGTTGCATAAACCTGCTGGTTGAGACAATGGTTTTATTTAAGTCTATTCTCTAGATATTAAAGAATTCCCATAGCCTGGGAAGAAGTAAAAAGTGGCCATTGGAGAATCATTCTCAGGAGAACTGAGAGTCACTGTAGCCTAATCTTTTGGGGATAACCATACTTGTTCTGTATAACCCATCCTGGAAACAGAGAACGTAAAAAAGGATAATCAGGATTAATTTTTCAAATCAAATAATAGGGCAAAAACTGGATCACAAACTTTCATAATAAGTCCTAAGCTGCTTTTTAAAAAATGTTTTAGCCCTACTTTATTTGCAATTGTTATTTTGGTGACAGTCATGAAATAAAGGATTTCCTCTCAAACCCTACTTTTCTTAGTGAGAGCAGCAAATGGAATTTTCTATCCGAATATATTACAAATAAGCTTGTCAAAAAGTGCACATTCCTATTTTGTCAGACATGCATATAGATCATGTAATCAGTTTTCTTCACTTTGACCTTCTGTTTTGATGTTTGTTGTTAGGTGCCGTCAGGTCATGTCTGACTCATAGCAACCCTCATAAAGTTTTCAATGGCTGATTGTTTCAGGGGTGGATTGCCACATCCTTTTCCCATTTTTGTAGTACTGGGGATCAAACCTGAGTCCTCAGAAAGTGCAAAGCAGCACTCTACCAACTGAGCTAATCCCCAGCCCAATGTTTTTGATGTAAGTAGGTGAAGATGGATCTACTCAAGGTATAATTGATAATAAGTGACAAATCATAATTTCATATTCTAAATAATAATACTTTCTGTGAGAATTCTTCCCTTCTGTGCCAGGAGACACACAGAAAATCTATATAAAGCATTCATTAATTATTCCTATTTTAAAGATGCTGAACAAGGAAATATGAAAGAAAATTCCTTCATTATGATGACAGCTGCATATTTCAATTGGTCCAAATATTTTTAATCATAACTTTGAATTTTGTCTTTCTGCTTGTTCCTTTCCTCTACAAACAGTTGTTTCCATTATGTTTAGTGATCCTTCTTAAATCAGGGACTTTTGCTTTCAGGAGAGGATATTTACAATTTAACTTCATGTGATGGGAATAGAATTCCCCACACATTTTGGGGCCTTGGGGATTGTCTTTTAATTGATGCTAGGTGATCCCTACAAATTTATACTGTCCTGTGCAAGAAAAAGAAATCTACACAAAAGATATTTGAAATATAAAGCTGCAATTTTAATAGCATTGTTAAATTTGTACAGTTTTTTAAAGTCACATATAAAATCTAAGTTTATATTAAAAGTCCCACAAATAAGTCCTCGTCAGACAGATGAACAAGCAAACACACAATCCGTTTTATCTCAAGAAGTATTACCAGTAAAATAATTTCTTTTGAAGCTAAAATGTGTCATAAAGTTTCAGAATGGTGTCTTGACCTCAGAAAAATGCTGTAGTATTTCATAGCATGGCTTCACCCTTGTGAAATGTTTTTTAAAAAATATTTAGGTAGTTGCTGTCTTATTTTTAACTTAGCATATTAAATGAAGTATTTTCCTAGCAGAAAAATGAAATATTTGCTATTAAGTTTATTATGTAATGCAGGCAAGAATGCTGAAAAGTCTCAAGATGAATTATGCAGCCATATACTGTCTATGACAGGGAAGATGTTGGAGGGGCAAAAAACCTGACAGAGGATGCCAGATATTTAACATCTTCTAGGAAGCTCTCTAGGGGCTGGGATTTGGCTCAGTTGGTAGAGCGCTGCACTGCAGTCTCTGAGGTCCCGAGTTCAATTCCCAGTACCGCAAAAGTGGGAGAAGGACCTGGCAATCCACTCCCAAGGCAATCCCGAAACAGTCAGCCATTGAAAACCCTCTGAGGGTCGCTATGAGTCGGATACCGACTCGAGGGCACCTAACAACAACAACAACAGGAAGCTCTCTTAGATATTTAAATTAGAGCTGGGATTAGAAAACAAAAGAGGTCAGAAAAGTTCAATATCAACTGATTTCTTTATCTTCTCTGAATAGGAATTATACATATTACCTATATGGTTATCTGTCAGTAAACATTAGAAACAATAATATTATTTCAGTCAACCAATTTTCTTCTTCAAAAAGACAATAGAAGCAGGTTGCTGTGGCACATGCCTGCAGTCCCAGCAACTGAGAAAGCTGAGCAGGAGGATCAGGAGTTCAAGGCCAGAGGCAGTCTGCACAATTTAGGGAGACCTTGTCTCAAATTAAAAAATGAAAAAAGTTACTGGGGGTACAGCCCACTGGTAGACTACTTGGTCAACATGTGTGAGTCTTGCAAAAAAATATTTAAAAAATTTAAAAGGACAATAGAAGATTTTACAATCTTTATTACTTGTTAATATTCTTGTATCTTTTAGATCCATGTTTTTTTTTCTTAAATTCATTTACAACCAATACACTCTCTTTGAACTAAGCCAACATACTTTTATATTCTGATATTGACTGTCCTTCCATTTCAGCTATTTGGATAGTCAATGATGAATGAATTCAATATGAATTTAAGAAGAGAAAGAAAGAGATAGACTAATGCAGGTGTAAGAAAATGTAAATCGACCTTGAATTTGAAACCACCAACATAAAATGATTGTTTGCACTTTGCTGCAGAAAATCTGCAGCTTTTTACTTGACTCCTTTATGACACATCCAGGGGAGCAAATTTTGAGTATTGATTATGATACATTACAAGCTGTTCACCTTGTGATTAGACTGTAATTTTGATGCCAGCAATTCACAGACAGTGAAGAAAATCGAATGAACATTTTTGTATAAACAGCAGAAACTATGAGCATTAAAGTGAAGTGTAACAGTCAAGGGTCAAGTTAAAATTTATGAGAGTGGAATCATATCTGAAAGAACATAAATAAATAGATGAATAGGCAGGTACAAAGGAGACATGGGTAATCTAAATGAATGACAAACTAGATACAAAAATTTTGACCAAATGAAAAAAGGAAGCAAATGGAAAAAGAAAGAGGAGAGAGAAAGGAGGGTAGGAAAAAGAGACTAAAGGGGAAAATAAAAGGACGGGGTGGGGGGAAGATGGGAAGGGAGAATGAAGGAACTATTTAGGGGGAATTGAGTAGAGAGAGGGCGGCCACAGAAGCAGGCATTTAAAATGAGTTACACTAGGAGCATTCTGACCATGCACACATTCTACCACATATTTTTAAATCTCCTCAATAAGATAAATGTGTATAATAAAGAAAAATGGTTTAGAGTATTCTCTCAAGCCTTACAGCTGTTGTTGTTGTTAGGTGCCATCGAGTCGGTATCCAACTCAAAGTGACCCTCATAGGGTTTTCAATGGCTGTTTCAGGATTGCCTTGGGAGTGGATTGCCAGTCCCTTCTCCCATATTTGCAGTGCTGGGAACTGAACTCGGGACCTCAGAGACTGCAGAGCAGCACTCTACCAACTGAGCTAAATCCCAGCCTGCTACAGCTATATAGGTAGATAATGAAATTGCTCTCTATACCTTAGAGAGAATGGATCTAAGAATAGATATATGCAATTATAAACCATAGAAATTTTTAAAAAGTGTATTATATATCTAGCCACTATTTGCATAGATTTGGCATTTGCATCAGAAAGCAATTTCAGAGACAATGTACAGAAGAAATCAAAGCAAAAGTAACTAGTCCAATTTCCATTTTTATCTAGTCCAATCTGGGATTACCAAGAAATTACCTTTATTTTTATTCTTACCTCAATACAACATAGTCACCCTTTCAAATAATGTACCCCTTTGTCAAGAAAGATAGCATAATCCAAATGGTATGCAAATGATATAATCTGAGAGCTAAAATGGGTATGTTAAAAGTAAAAAAAGCAATTTTGAAGTCCAACAGATGGAACTCTGGACAGCCCTCCTATGTTGTTGTTGTTGTTAGGTGCCCTCGAGTTGTGTCCAACTCATAGCAACCCTCATAGGGTTTTCAATGGCAGATTGTTTCAGGATTGCCTTGGGAGTGGGTTGCTATGTCTTTCTCCCATTTTTGTGGTGCTGGGACCTCAGAGACTGCAGAGCGGTGCTCTATCAACTGAGCTAAATCCCAGCCCAGTTCTACCTATATGTAGACTTTATAGTGTCTTATCTCTTGAATGTATGATACTCTAAAATATTATGTGACAATCAAATTCCAGTATTTGGATCATTTTCAGCTGGGCATGGCACCAAATGCTTTTAATCCCAGCACTCAGGAGGCTGAGGCAGGAGAATCTCAGAGTTTGAGGCCAGTTTTGGCTACATAGTGAGAACCTGTCTCAGCAAAGCAAAACAAAACAAAACAAAACACAAAAAGAATCATTTTCTTTACTGTGATTGCTACATCTTAATGTTATAATGCTCTGAAAGAGAAGTATATAAATGCAGTAACCTTAGTTCAATTTTGCATCTTAATTTATATGACATTTTTGCAAAAGTTTTAAGGTGATTCAAATAAATGTAAAATGGCTACAGCTTTTACTTTTCAGCTGCACCATAACTTCACCCCTACAAGTGTATACATTTTCATTTGTATGTTGTTTGTTGTTATTAGGTGCTGTGGAGTTGGGTCTGACTAATAGTGACCCTCAAAGGGTTCTCAATGATTGTCTTGGGATTGCCTCAGGAGTAGATTGCCATGTCTTCCTCCCTGTATTTGCAGTGCTAGGGATCAAACCAAGGACTTCATGTGTGTTAAAATTGAGCACTATGCAGGACACAGTCCAAAACCTTTTCAAAAATCTAAAATTCAGGCCAGGAACTTTGGCTCATGCCTGTAATCCCAGTGACTCAGAAAGTGGAGGCAGGAGCAACATGAGTTTAAGGTCAGAGGCAGCCTGCGTAATTTAGTGAGACTTTGTCTCAAATTAAGAGTGAAAAACGGGTTGGGAGTGCAGCTTAGTGGTAGAGAACTTCCAAAGCATATGTGAGAACCTGGGTTAAAACTCCAAGTAATGCAAAAAAATAAAAATAAAAGTAAAAATTCATAATTAATGAATTCCTGCATATTAATATTAGTAACTGCCATAAGAGAAATAAAAAGGAATTATATGAAAGTTCTATGTGCATAGAACTTATTATTGTTAACAAAATAATACCTTATGTATTTCTTTATGTATTAACAAAATTATTACGTGTGTGTGTGTGTGTATGTGTGTGTATAACTAACTCTTTTGACTTAAAAACATCAAGAAGCCAGGCATGTTGGTGGATGCCTGTGATCTTAGCACTCTAGAAACTCAGAGAGGAGGATAATGACTTCAATACCATTCTGAGCTACATAGTGAAATCATGCCTTTAAAAAATCAATAAATAATATTCTAATCTTCCTGTTTATCCTACAGTCATAGGGTAAAAATCTACGATTAAAGAAACAACTACCTACAAATTTAGAATTCCATTTAGTTTAAAAAAAAAACAAACCATCTGCCCTTAAGGTACTGGATTTTTAGCAGTCTACAACAAGAGTTACCAAAATTTAGTTTTCATTTTGTGATTTTCATTTTGTAATGTTACCATATCTAGAGTAGCACCAAATAGCCATTTCAATGCTGGGTGAAAGGTGCCAACAATTACCATGTATATGATTAAAATCTGAAGTCAAAATGTTATGAAACAAAGATTAAGTAGGCCTCTTTCAAACATAGGTACTCTGGAAAACTCTGGTGAAATCCCCGTGTGCCTTGATTTTGTGGTGTCCATTACAAAAGAAACATATCAAGGAACAATCCAAATATTTTCTTATTTCAGAGTGAACCTGCCTTTTCATTTTCTGTCTTGCTCTCAGGCAGGAATTTATCATAAATTATAAGTTTAAACTTATTTTTTTCCCGTCTTCAAATCACTATACAATACCTCCAAGGAAAAGTACTTGGCAGCTAGTTTTTTATCACTTAGGGAAATATTAGAGAACATAAAAGGATCTCCTCCTCTTAGTTTCAAATATACCTGCTGCTTCAGTTGCTCATATATTCATATAACTGAAAACATGCATATAGTTTACAGCATTAGAGTTTCGTGTATGTCTCTTATATCTGTCTCTGATTTACATTTTTTTTAATATTAAAAAGCTAAAAGTCTGTGTCATAGATATTTGAAGACCCAAATCCATAAATCAGGGCATCAGTAAGGAAGTTCTAAAGTGCTGTGGCCATGGAAGATGGATACTTAAAAGTTTTCTGTGTTTTATAACTGTTTACAAAATGGCTTTATTTCTGTTTTGTAAAGCATTTTAAATAGGAATAGTGCTCCACTATTACTGTGGTCGTCAGTCCTGTTTCTAACAGCATCTTAAAATTAGAGTTGTTTCCAAGTAGACAACTCTATAAATGGAAGTCCATTTTTTATTTGTTCTCATTTTTCTTTTTTATTTCTAATTTACTTTCTTTCACCAATGTAAGCTTTCATAACACCTAATTAGCTGTCTGGAAAAGCAGAATATGCACCTTTTTCTATTTATGGCTGACACAAGTCCTTTGTAGGCTAATTCTACAGAATATAAGCCAAGAGCCCATCCCAGATTCTCCATCTAGTTGCAAACAGTGACAAGCCAAGGCCTTTGACTGGCAGTTCATGGTAAGAGTTTTTGGCTGAAAGGTTTTAATGGTATAACAAACAACAGCTTTCTTTTACTCTTTCTTTCTTCAGCACATACACAATTACGCATACACGTGTGCACATGCTTCTCTGTGAGTACAACAAATTAGAATTTATCCAAATATATTCTAGCATGTCAGAGAAAACTACCAATGCTAGAATAGAGATCTTGTCAGTTTACAGTCCAACAAACCTCTAATGAAGTAGCTTTTTCTTTCACTAAGTTGGCATGATTTGCAACATCCTGTGAACTGACACTTCTCTAACATAAACAGTTATTTCTTTTTTTGCTATTTTGATTATACTTCACTTCCCTTTGTCATTTGATAAAACCATGTACTTGTAGTGATGTCATGAATCATTCCATATAACTAGAAACTTAACAATCTACATTCATACAAATAATTTCTAGTTATGACTTCTGTGCCCCATTTACTAGGACATTATATAAAAACACCCTGCAGCCATTGCCCTGTGGCATCTGATTCCATCAGATCTCAGAAGCTAAGCAGGGTCAGGCCTGGTTAGTACTTAGATGGGAGACCGCCTGGGAACACCAGATACTGTGGGCTTGGGAGAAGGACCTGGTAACCCACATCCAAAAAATCAATCCACCATTGAAAACCCTGTGAACAGCAGAGAGGCACTGACAATAGTGTTTCTCCTGTTGTAGGTAGGGTTGCTATGAGTCTAATACCAACTAGATGGCACCTAATAACAACATACAAAAACAGCCGTTCTGATTTCATTCTTTTTGTCTATGAAAAGAGCACAAATTTCACTTTCTATTTTGTTTCTAAAGACAGTACAGCTGTTTACACAGAGGTGATATAAAGAAAAAAATACTACACATAGAACGGCAAGAACTTAAATTATTTTATAATAATCAGCCATAAGGAATAAGAATTTAAAAGCTGAGTTCCCATACTAAAAATACTATGCAAGTATCAGGTGGACATATTGCCAATTTGATGTCCAGTTGTGCTTTAGTTGGGAAATGCCATTCTATCTAATTTTGATAGGCAGAGAGCACATTTTGAAGAGGAAATTATAATACTCTCAGATAGCCAAACTGTGGCAGCACTGATGTACCAATCCTTGAGTGTGCACCTGCATCACACAATGAATGCTTCTAAATGTATTGCCATGGCTGCATTCACGCACCAGAAACCATTGGCCTACATCATATTCAAGTGAATCCAATCTCAGCTGGGTATCTGGAGCTGTTTGGAGGGTTTGCACTTACTATTTAACACACCTGCACACCTTCAGGGATGGTTTTAAGTGTTTGTTGACCTTTTGAACATAGTAAAATGCCTACCAATGTGGCATGTTTTGGCTTATGTATTGGTAATACATAGATAGTGCTCTGAGAAAAAGAAAACTTAAGACAAATTGAAATAAAATGTATGTCATAGAATCAAAACAAAATGATATAAGGAAATTTGATATGGAAGCACTAGGTATGTAAAACAATAAGAATCTAAACCCTGCATTGGAAATTGTGGCACAAATATAATTGTGTCCTATGGCGCACTGCACTGATTTTAACATTTAAAATTTAGTTGCCCTCCTCCCCCAATCCCATTCTGTAGGCTCAGCCATCACTTGAGGCAGCAGCAGATGTTTGGAAGTGAAGGTACAGCTAAATGGGGCCATCCCTTTCCTAACAGGTACCCTGAGGAGAACTGGCTCTGAAGCTCGAGACTGTACTAGTGGAACAAGGTTTATATTTCCTTTAAGAAAAGAATTCACAGAATCTCTCAAAGAAAAACAATACAACCCAAAATTCCCAATAGAATGAAATTTTGTGGGTGAAGCTGAGCATGGTGGAGCATGCCTGTAATCCCAGTGACTTGGGAGGCAGGGGCAGGAGGATCATAGGTTCCAGGCCAGAGGAAGACTGTGTGATTTTGTGAGACCCTGTCTCAAGATAAAAAACAAAAAAGGGGCTGGCAGTGCAGCTCAGTGACAGAGCACTTGCAAAGCATATGCAAGGCTCCCTAGTACCACCAAAAATATTTTTTTTAATTAAAAGAAAATTGTGAGAGCTTCAGATATGTGTAATTCAGCAGTTACTTTATAGAAGTTGTACTCATAAGGTCATAATGCTTTAAGCAATTAGTTCCTGCCTAGCATTTATTGGAAGTTTGATCCGAGGCATTTTTAAGTAGTATGTTGTATAGTAGGTGTTACATCAGGTAGAAGTTTATAGGAAAAGAACCTAAGTTTATCCACCTTCAAATTCTTGAGTTTGTAAAACCTCAGCTCTTCACTAAGAAGTTTAAACTTCATGTGGAAACTTGAAACTAGATTTGAAAACAGTGTAGGGGAAATAGTTCTTAAGCAATTACATTTTGAACTGTGTCAGGAATGTCAAGAAACAGAAATCCAGAGAAAATTATAGATTGAAATATTGTGCAGGGCTTTGTACTAGAGATGATGCTTGATCTGCAATTCAAAGGATGATCCTAGCTTCAATGTAATGGAAAGTAAGGAGTATGTGCTCCAGGTAAAGGGTTGGGAAAGACAATCACCACACAGGAATGTGTTCACATATCAGTATGAGACTGGCTTTGTACATCAAAGAATTTATGCTATAATACAGTAAAAATTAGATTAAAATACAGGTGAAATTAGCTACCACCTGAAAGAAGAATGGGAAAGTTTTGAATAAAAGACCAAATTTAATGTAGCAGGCAATGGAGCACAATGGTATTTGAGCACTAGACCCTATGTCTCAGATTCTTGAACTATTAGAGTGCTTAACCAGAAAGAAATTGGACATCACTTGCGAGCCTACTTACTAGCAGTGAAGTAGTGTAAGGTGTAAATTGTACCCAGCAGTATATCTGGAACCATAATCTAGAGTCTTGACATATCCAATATCTACGTAGGACATGTCATGACAGACCGGTCTCAAAACTCTTAACTGGAATAGTGATTCTGGTCCCAAAGCTTGCTTTTTTAGTTGCACCTCATTCCATTTCTCCTGAACTAAAGAAAGCCTAATGTGTGTTGGTTCAAATGATATTTTATATTACCAGTATAAACCTCACATTTTATAATTCCACTTTAGAAAAAGATTTCTTCTCCCTACATTTACTTTCTCTCCTCCCCTTTCTAATTTTATGTTATTATTATCCAATAACAGTGACCACATGTAGTCATATATCTGAAAGATTAAAGGGTTCATTTTGAAAAGTAAAAGAGGATGAGTCTGAAGAAAGGGTATACTTTAGGTATGTAGGAAAGAAATTATAACTATTTCAATAAAGCAAAGAAAATGACAAGTAAGGTAGATTTTGAATCTCAGTAATCTTTCAAATCTGAGACTTTATATCAAAAATAATAATTAAATGAAATTACTGAAATTATCCTCTAAAATAAGCATTTCAAATTTGAAAGAAGTCACAATTTTCACAATAAATTGTGTATTCTATTGTTTTGGTCTCTAATCCTTACTGATTTTTAATCTGTTTGCTTCCTAGAGATCCTATGTCTCCTGAAGATCAAAATATTATTGCACACACTTTGGTGCACCATTTCTTAGAAACACAGCACATTCAATATATACTTCCAAATTTGAGTAAAATGTTATAATTAATATAAAGGCAAATCACAATGAAAAGATATTGAATATTGGTAATATAAAATAGAAACAACTATTCCTTACAAATTATTGCCAAACCACTCATTTGTGAACCTAAAATGTCAGTTTTCAGAACAATCTCAGTACCTAAATGAAGTTCTGCGTAATAGTCATGTAATGATATAACATATACATTGCTTAAAGAAACACCATGTATGTCCATTAAATCTCATGCTTGTATAAAAATCTGAAGTTCTGTATTATTATTTAGGGTGCCATTTTAAATTATAAGACAAATAAATCCTGCCTGACATATGTTGTTGTTCTTAGGTTCTGTCATATATTCTACTCAAAATTTGGAAGTCAGAATATCTTCACTTCAGAGAATTATTTAAACTACTGACATTTATTGAAATCAAAACTTATATTTAAACAATCACCTTTATAATTTTAAATTATGGAACACAGAATCCTGAAAGCCTTCAACATCTACAGGTCTCTCATTTCTCTCCTAAGTTTTTCCTTTGGTCTTATTTATTTATTTATTTATTTATTCTATTCCATTTTGTGTAACATGAAACATTGTCTCTTTTTTGTCATAAGTTTGCTGCTTTTCTATCTTACACATTATCTGAAAGCCATTATCAACATACAAACTCATTAATAAGTCTATAATTTTAGAGTCTTGAAATAGTTAACCATAGCTTCCAAAAGAACTTGATTTATATGCAGTGAGAAACCTATGCTCTGGTATGCAATATTTAGTAAAAGCTGTTTGGTTTACAGGGACAAATTTAAATTCTAGCAACTTGAATAATTCTAAGTTTGAAACCAAAGACTATGTAAATACGCCAGCATTCTTTATCATTAGAGAGGATGTTTTCCTTGTCCCTTTATTGTGTTTGTAAGCTAACCCCATCTCTGATAATGACACTATTTTTGATGATATGGATGAATACATCTAAGATTCAAGTCATCCTCCTAGCAAAGTGGTAATCCTATAAAGAAGGTCAGTAAAAACATGCCTATTAAGCCAAACTCTTTGTAAAAAGGAAACAAGGCATCTCATTACTGTTTTTCTGTCATGCCTGCTATCTGATTTCTTTGGGGAGGTATATATCTATTTACCAATTTAAATCCTGTTGTTCATGGTATTTCAAGCCCTTCTTTGTTTTCAGCTGCTACAAGCAAGTAAACAGAATTGATGTCATTTTTACCATTCTCAGAAAACAGAGTTAACTTAGAAATGACTAATCTTCTGCTTATTATTTGATAAGCAATGCTTGCCAACAGGATATGGGCATCTCAGGGGATTTTTTTCTTTTTTAAATTTAATAGTTTATTATTTCCAATGATATCCTGTAATCCATGAGGTATTTATTAAACTCAAAGAACTCAACTCTAGACATAGAGCTAAGGTTTTAGTTGTTACTTTAAGTTTGATGGACAGAGATCCAAGTGAACAGACGGGTGTCCTGTTCAGATCAATATTTTCAAAATGTATTTTTTTAAAGAAAGAAATCATAATTTTATTTTTAGAATTTAAAGCAGTGGAAAATATGTATGAAAATATACTTCTCCATAAATGGTTCTTGTAAAAACCACTTATACTGCAAACATTTAAAAACAAACTATAGATAAATATCTTCCACATGCATGGACATATAATGCATGTCTGCATGCACACACAAAGGATAATAAATACACAGTTCTATTATTTTTACAAAATTGAATCCTGTGGAAAAAAATGGAGAAAATAGTAAAATTATAGTGTCCAAATATAACCTTAGAATAAAAGGTAGGAATTTTGAATCTTAACAATCTGTCTTTGATTTCACTAAAATGTGATCCCTCCTACCAGGCTGCTGATAGCTTCATTATCACTGCTACTATTATTATTATGTTGTTGTTTGGTGCTGTTGAGTCATGTGTGACTCATAGTGACCCTCACAGGATTTTCAATGGCTGATTGTTTTTGGATTGCTTTGGGGAGTGGGCTGCCATGTCCTTCTCCCATTTTTGCCATGCTGAGGATCAAACCCATGTCCTCAGAAAGTGCGGAGCACCACTCTCCCAACTGAGCTAAACCTCAGCCCACTACTATTATAGTCAAAAACACATAAAGGGTTAGGATAGGGAAGATAACTGACATTTTAAATAAAGGCTGTTCTTGGAATTACTTCCATAAAATCATTCTGTTTTCAGTACCTGTAAGTGTGCTGTAAGTTTATTGGAAGCTGATGTTTTTATGTTGTGTGATTGGGTCATCTCAAGAATGAAAATTTAAGAAAAATCAATACATTCAATATCCATGTTCTAGAGTAAATATACAGAAATGTATTGCCTAATGGATTTGACTGGAAATGACAAGCCATTTTTATAGTAATGGCTTTAATATTTTGTAATCATTAAAACACACTGAAGTAATGAAGGAATTGGGAGAAAAGGTCAGGAAACACACATATGGAAAGATAGGAGATGCTGCTCTCTGGATGACTCTGCTATGTAAGCAAATCAAGGGTCAAAAGCTGCTGGAGAAGGCTATCTATGATTCACAGCAAAGATAAAAACATGTTTTTAAAGGCTTTGAAAACACTTTCATACATAATTCAACACATACATCAGAAGGTGTCTAAAGTAGTGTTTTAACACTTCCTTATCAGGAAGAGTATTTTCTGTGATTTAATTGATAATCAACCATATGCAGAATAAAGAATGGATAATAAAACTGAAGTATATTTCACCTGAGTAATGGCAACAGGAAAACACATGCAAATATATGAGAACTTATTTTCAGATTCATAATCTAAATCTAAAAACAAATTCAGACTGACATCACAGAGAGAATTCATTAAGCCAATTTTTGTTAATTCAGGCATGCTATATTAGAGTTTTTCTATTTAAAAACATATATACTCAATTTTAGGAAGAAGTGATCTGTTATTATTGCCAAAGTTATTTTCAAGTAGTTGCTTTTACAATTTCCATGGTCCTTACTGAAAAATGATATAGTATGAACTACTCAGTTTGGTGCTTAAAAGGCTCTATAATTTGGCCAGGTTGCTGGAATTTAGCTCAGTTGGTAAAGTGCCACTCTGTAGTCTCTGAGATCCCTGGTTCGATTCCCAGCACAGCAAAAATGGGAGAAGGACATGGCAATCCACTCCCAAAGCAACCCCGAAAACAATCAGCCACTGAAAGACCTATGAGGGTCACTATAAGTTGGACATGACTCCACAGCACCTAACCACAACATAATCTGGCCAAAATTATTTCTTTGTTGTTGTTAGGTGCCGTAGAGGTGGTAACCCACTCATAGCTACCCTGCATACAATAGGTGAAACAATATTGTCAGTGCTTCTCTGCTGTTCATAGGGTTTTCAATGGCAGATTGAGTTTTGGGAGTGGGTTGCCGGGTCCTTCTCCCAAGCCTACAGCACCTGGTGTTCCCAGGCAATCTTCCAACCAAGTACTAACCAGGCCCCACCCTGCTTAGCCTCTGAGATCTTATGAGATCAGATGCCACAGGGCTATGGCTACAGGCCTAAATTATTTCATTAGGCACAGAAAAAATAACAAATTCTAATAATTCAAATTCTTACATTTGCTTTCAAGCAAATCTCTCTATGAATGTTTAGAAAAATTGCATCAATCTTCTACTTAAACCTTAAAATTCCTTTAGAAATATAGTTACATACGTCAGAGAATGTGGACACATGGTTGATGTCACGAAGTCTCTACTCAAAGGAAAGAATAACTTGAATCTGAATGTGACCTGAGCCATAAATTTGTAGATAACTTAATTTATCAACCCCAGATTATTTTATTCCTTAACCAAAAATTACTCAGTATTAAAATCTAAAGATCTATAAATGGAATAAAAGTTAACCATTTGATTTGGCAAATTTCTAGTAAAATATTTAGTGCTCATTCACTAAATTGATAAAAATGTTCATAATCACAGAAGAAATATATATACCTTTTTTTAGTCAGTATTATTTCAAAACAGAGAAATTACTAGTTTAACAATATTTGGATATAAAATCTTCCTCTATTTTTATTTTCTATTATTAAAGATAAACTTTTTTATAAAATTCCAAAAAGAAATTGATATGTGAAGTATTTTTGAAATAGTGTACATTATAGCATATTTAACTTATTAACCTACTTATTATCAATGAAACACAAAGTCTGTACAGTTACTCCTCGGTACCCACGGTAGATTGGGTCCAATATGCCCTGCAGATACCAAATTTGTGAACGCTGAGTCCCTTATATAAAATGGAGCATTATTTCTATAAAATTTATACTCATGCCTTTGTATACTTTATCAAGTGAGTTTACTGATAATACTGGAGATGATATAAATGCTATGAAAATAATGGTTTTAATTTATTGTGTACACAGTAATGACAAGAAAAAAGTCTATATATATATAAATATATATTTTTGATTTGAGATTATTTAAATCCAAGAATGTAGGACTCATGGATCCAGAAGACCAACTGTGTCTATTAAAATCATTGATTTGTGAAATAATAATAGTAATTTATGCAAACGTAAAATAAATTTTTATTCTGATTATTTCATAACATTGTTTAAAATTACTACCTTATATATAATCATTTTACATAATAAAAGAAATATATATGTAAAATTGGAAATGATTATATTTAATAAATCTATGTAATTAAGTTCTAAATTGAAGAGTTTTATTATATGACTGTGTATATGTTAATGATAAATACTTTCAAGCTTCAGTATGTTGATTACCTTAAATGAGAAAATATAACTTATGGAATGACAAGATAATTTTAAATAGGTCATATATTTATCACCAAAGAAATGTAGCTAAAAAGAAAGCATACTAAAGATGAAGAAAGATTCCTATATCAGATGGAAATGAATGGAATGTCTAACCACAGAAATATCCTAGAATTATTCAGTGGATGTAAAAATTAGGCTTAATCCATCTAAAAAACACCTTTTTTGCTTTCCTGATACTCAATCACAATCCCACCTGGCTCAGTGTTTCCAGATAGTAAATGCTCAAGGCAAAGCACAAGTGTGTATGTGTATGTGTGTACAGCACCTGAGCATGCAGAAAATTAATACCAGATCAAGGTAGAAATATATTTGAGAATATATGAGATAACATATGCAAATTTGCATTCCAAAGGCTAAAATTATTAGTGTACACATTAATCTTGTATTTAATTTTTACAAGTTTGAAAAATAAAATTCTTGCAAAATGATTAAAATTTAATCAATATGAATTCACGGCTGTTTAGGGACAACAAGGAAGATTTTCACACATTTTGCATGTGTGTGCACACACACTCAAATTTTCAAGTTTCTATCTTACTATCCCAAAATCGTAAGTTGGGATTTAGCTCAGTTGGTAGAGCTCTGCTCTGCAGTCTCTGAGGTCCCAAATTCGATTCCCAGCACCGCAAAATGGGAGAAGGACCTGGCAATCCACTCCCAAGGCAATCCTGAAACAGTCAGCCATTGAAAACCCTATGAGGGTCACTATGAGTTGGACTCGACTTGGCACCTAACAACAACAACAACATCCCAAAATCAGAGACAAGTCTAATTTTTTGTACTGTCATGTTATCTGTTTAAACTCTTTATTTGTATTTTTTTCCTCCAATTTCCATTCATTTCCATGCAGGAAATAAGGCAGCCCCTTTCTTCTCTTTTTCAGGCATGAGTAAAGCAATATAAATGAAAATAACAGTGATATATATATAGATATAGATATAGATATATATTATATACATAATATATATTATATATTATATATATGTGTGTGTGTGTATATATATATATATATGATTTTTTCTAACCAGTGATATCCAGATACAAACATTTTCTCTAATAGCTTGGCTTTCACTTATGTAGAGATTAAGTTACCCAGAAAGCAATCAAATCCCTCCAGTGTACCCAGGAATGATTCAGAGACTTAGACTATACAAATCCAGACACAGACAAATATACGATGATATGCTAAATTTCACCAGACATAGAGACACCTCCTGTTTTCTCACTTATTTCATCCAGTTATCTCAAATGCTAATGTTCTTTCTCAAATTATCTAAATCACATCCAGAATATACTTAGAGATTAGAATATATTGACAAAATTTATCTACTTTAGATGATTGCAATATTGAGTTTAATCAGCTAATATAATTTGTATGAATTTGGTTCTGCCCTGACTCTTAGAATATATATTAAGGTGATGTGTAAAGATTTTAAAAAGTAATGTATAAAACAGCCTTTAATATATTTCTATAAAAGAAAACTTATCTAACATGACCTGTAACTGGCTGTCAACAGGACAGAGGACTTAGAGGACCAAATTTCTCAGGTGCAATTGATTTTTCAGGCTGTAACAGTGAAGCAGTTTACTACACACCTATAACTTAAAGGGGGCTGGGATTTAGCTCAGTTGGTAGAGTGCTGTGCTGCAGTCTCTGAGAACCCGAGTTCAATTCCCAGCACCGCAAAAATGGAAGCAGGGCCTGGCAATCCACTCCCAAGGCAATTCCAAAACAGTCAGCCATTGAAAACCCTATGAGGGTTGCTATGAGTTGGATACCGACTCGACAGCACCTAACAACAACAACAACAACAATAACTTAAAGGAGAAAGACAAGCCCCTTGCTTGTCCAGCCCACTCTCCATTCCACCAGTTTCTTTCTGAGCATTTCTTCTGCCATCTCTGAAGTGAAATTAGTGTAAGTGGCAGACTTTACAAGAAATAATTAAGAATTAGCCCACTTAACCTTCCTTAAGAATAAAAAATGTGAAAAACTGATTTAAATCAATATTTAGATTGCCATTTCAACCCTTAACATGACATGACTTTTCCTAAAATAATAATATCATCAATGAAAAAGAAACAAAGGAAGGTACTCACTACTGTTTCTTTAAAGAAATAAAGTCTACAAGTTCTGCATGGCAATGTATAGTCATATGAGCGCCATTATCTAACATGTAAAATTAGGATCACAGAGAAGAAAGCTAGCAGATGAAGAAATTGCTCACCTGGAGGAAGCTGATCAACAGACTGAAGTCTAGTTGTGATGGTGTGTAGGGTGAGGATAGCAAAGGAAAGCAAAGTCGGGAATGCTTGAAAAATAAAATATTTTTAGTTAACAAATAGAATAACCAAGTGGGGAAAAAAAGGGCCAACTGAATCACGAATCCTCTATTGATTTAATATTTATATTAAAATTCCTGAGATTGATCAATCCCTACAAGATATGGTTATTGACATTTCTCCAGATATATTAGACTTACTCTTACTGGAAGAAAGTTAATTTTAGGGCTATTTCAGTTTAAATGAGATGGAAACAATGGACATTAATTCTCTGAATCCCTACCTCAATGAGAATACTCTCATCATGATGATGCATTCATTTATCTAAACTAAGAAAAATAATTTTCTATACTAGTGAGTAGAAGATGTAGGCAAGTAGGCCACAAAAACTAAAGTCAGAATTATCTGTTCTGTAATATTCTCAGAGCTTAAGGCCTTAATAAAAAATATTTACTGTATCTTAATGTTAGTTATAAAATGTATGTTGTCTGGAATTCAAAACAGCATAATATGGGTAATTTAGCTCTTTATTCAGTCAGTTAATATTTATGAGTGTGGCTTTAGTAGTGGAAAAAAAAAATATATATATATATATATGTACATATATTTATATTTATATATATATATATATAAATTTTGGTATCAACTCTTTTTTTTTAACCTGACATGAAACTTTTACATAATTTGAAAATAAGGAAGTGCAACATATTTTCAATTATTTTTGTTTTGCTTTTTATGAACCTCTAACTTAGGTATATTGTAGAACATGTATAATTGATCTACTTCTTAGACTAAAGGAAAAAAAAAGAGCATTTTGTTTTGCATTAATGTTACTGAAATGCGCAGTGAATGTGAAAAATCAATTGCTGCCTAAAAGTCCTGCCAAAAAAAAAAAAAAAATGCATGTGGTGAGCAAAAGAAACTTCATTTTTAAAATAGTTTCATTTTCTTAGTTTCAAGCTTTATTCAACATCTGTTGCTTTCTCCTCCCCTGGAATGTAATCATGCAAGACTTCAAAGTAAAACAAGTTGAGTAGTTAATAAAAGCAGCTTAAATATTTTTTCCGTGGTTGTCCTACAGATGTGTCTTTCATTTTTTTTTTTAGTCTTTCCCCTGGTTTCATGTTGAATTTGTGTATATTTTCCTCTTATTCTTAAACTATACTCCCACAACAGAAAGGAACACCTGAAAATAAGTCTGCCTTATGTATTTGTTTAAAATATGCCCATTGTGATATTTGATACAGAAAAAGGAACTAAGAACATATAGAATATTTGTATAAAGGAAGGATAAATAATCTGTGAGTCATCTTATTACAATGTTCAACTTAGAATTCTGAAAGGATATTAGTGACTTGCAAAACTATATATGGACAAATTTTTAGTCAAGCACCTACATTTCTTCTTATTTTGTTTCTGGACCCACTGGCTTTTCTGCATGTGACACAGTGCTCTTAAATTTTAAGTCCTACCAAGAAATAGATTTTTTTTCTAACCTAATGGTCATTTTTCTATATAAAAATCATTTTGCATTCACTTGATAATAATCAATCACTAGTAAATGTCTAATGCATTTCAGATAGATTTGAAATGTCATGCATATTAAAAATAATATAACTAGAGTCACATGAAGTCTAGAAAATACATCTTATGCAAGTTGAAGAAATCAGCCATAAGCTGTGCAGTGGGTTAGATATTGTGTCCCCCAAATCCTTATCCACCCAGAACATTAGAATATGACCTTATTGGAAATGGGGTCTTTGCAGATATAATTACATAAAATGAGGTCATATTGGATTAGGATTGGCTCTAATCCAAAGACTGAGGTAAGAAGAGAAAACAACAGACACAGAGACAGTCACACAGGGAGAATACCATGTGCCAATGGAGGCAGAGATTAGAGAGGATTCCTGGGATTGCTGACAACCACCAGAACCTAGGAAGAAATGAGAAAGATTTCTCCCCTAGAGCCATCAGAGAGCACATGGCCCTGCTGGTACCTTGATTTTGCACTGCTATTCTCCAGGTCTGTGACAAAACTCACATTTGTTGTTTCAAGCTACTCAGCACTACTTTTATACAGTAGCCCTGGGAAGTTAATGCCTGCAGCTGCACCACCGTGGTATCACATGCTCTCAGATCTCAGAAGCTAAGCAGTGTTAGGCTGGGTTAGTTCTTGGATGGGAAACTGCCTGGGAAAACCAGGTGCTGTAGATTTAGGAGAAGGACCTCACAACCCACTCCTGAAAAACAATCAGCCATTGAAAACCTTATGAATAGCAGAGATGTACTGACATAGTGCCAGGTATAGCACAGTGTTGGGTAGTGGTTCATCTGTTCTACATAGACTCCTGAATAGATAGCACCTAACAATAGCAAAGAAAGTATACGGAGTGTCCAAAAAAAGCTATATGTAGTGTCAAATACTTCAAAATATGAAATACACAACGAGGAACAAAAATAAAATCTGTTGAGAATGAAAATGGGACAAATTAAAGAGTAGGAAAGGCAAAACAAGATAAAGATGACTAAATTACAATAAAGTCTTCCATAGTATGGTTCATAAATAAATAGTTTGTCCAGAGATAAGAACATATGCTAGTAAAATTGATACCACTGACTGTAAGACTTGGCAGCAATCACGCAGGAAAAATAAACATAATTTTTCCAAATCATACCAAATACTTTGAATTACAGGCAGTCCCCAGTTCATGGTAGTTTGACTGTTTTGACTTTGTGAGTGTGCAAAAATGATATGAATTCCATATAAACCATACTTTGAGTTTTGAATTTTTATCTTGTCTGGGATATATGATATCATGTTCTCTTGCTATGTCACAGATCCCAATTAAACACCTAATCATGAAACTAAACAATCCATAATCTATAGCAAACTGTTGCTCAGCTATGATGTTTGGTAGGTTATGTGAAATAAAAGCATGTTTGACTTAAGATATTTCAACTTTAGGATGAGTTTATCATGTAAGTCAAGGAGGATCTCTAGAATGTTTTCTTAAAATGCTAGAAAATATAGCTCTTTTTGTTTATTTTGGAAGACTGCTGAGCTTTCTCTTTTCAATTTGTTTTATGCTTGATTTTTACATATACTATGCCACATTTTTAGTGCCATCTGAAGGGACAATTTTGCTTAAGATGTTTCCATATATACTAGTGGATAATTTAAAAAGATGTAACTAAAATTATTTGCCTATATGTGCAGCTTGACTATTTGGATTAACAACCAAAAAAGTTGCTTCTAAGAGAGCATATACTCTATTTGTAATTATGGTTTCATATACATATGCCTTCATGCACATATATCTTCTTTGTCAGAAACAATATGGATAGTGTAGAGAGACAATTTAAATAAATGATATTCAACGTCTCAAATCACATATTAATATATTTTTTAGTTTTGGGAAAATTAAAATTGTTCCATATTTATACATTTTGGAAGACATTTGAGCACATAGAAAAATAATACAAAAATATATTTTCCACAAAAATTATGATGCTAACTTTCCACAAAATATAGTATACATTGTTAAGAGTTATATACACAATTAGCAAAGAATTTTCTTTCTAAGTTAATTTATTATATATATATATATATATATATATACACACATTGTATTTATTTTGGACTTATATCTAATTATATTGTCATATTTTGTCTTTAAAACACTTCAGGAAAGAAAGTAAATGCTGTGGGAAAGAAGGTGACTAAATGTCAAATAGCTTTAAAAAGAAATTGAGTCAAATCTTTACAGTCTATTGTAGACTGGGGAAAAGAAAGCTTAACTTATTTTATAACTAACATAATAGTCACATGCCCTTAGCAATCGTGAAGCCTAAGAATCAATGTACAAGTTCTGTACAATATCCCTTAAAGTGATTCAACCTAATGGTGTTTAAAAAGTAATAACAGTATCTTGTATGCAAATGTCAGAAAATATATTATTGTTTTGTGATATTGTTCACAGTAGAATGTTTCTGCCATGTTATTTGTTTCTTTAAATGAAAAAATCAGTGCATGCTTTATTGTAACATAGCAAATTACCTCCTGTCACTTTGTTTCATATAATGCCCTCTATGTATATCTTAAGTTTCAGTGGTTTTAGGATAAGTATTTGAGTCATCAAACCAGAGAATAGAGAATATAACAGAGAATAGAGGCTAAACTAAATTTATTCCTAATATTTGTCTATCAACCATTATGAAGACCCAGAAATATAATGGAAAATTAGAATTTGAAAAAAACCAATTTATATTACAGTACTATAATTAAACAGAAAAAAGCTTAATAGAGTTTTCATTTTCTACAAAATTTCTGCTGCCTATCAGGCTGCTTTAGCAAGCAGATTTTGTTATCTGTAATGCTGACCAAAAAGTCATGAAGACATAATAAGCCACGTAATCATCATTATCCTTGACAAAGGCTACAAAGAACAGAAAAATCACTAAAGCCCTTTCACTTTGATGTCAAAACAAAATGGCACACTGACAGGTACAGACTGAGTTGTGATTAAATTTCAGAGATTACAAACCCGTATAACTGAATTCTCATTCATTTAGTCTTGAAATCAGAGGACAGGTATCTAAGAGTATAAAAATGTAAAGCAAAGTTGGAAATAAATCTATCTGAAATTTTCTCTGTGAATTTTTCTAAGGTGACAATAGCAATAACCATAAAACAAAAGATAAATCAACATTCTTATTATGATAGAAAGTAAATATCATTGCTGGGCTGTGCAATCAAAAATACTGAGCTTATCATATGTATTCCACAATTACAAATGAGTTGTTTTCTGGAAGTTCATACTTTATTCCAGCTTGTGCAACTCAAAACGTATTTTACTATATCATCAAAATGCTTTACTACATAAAAAGGTCAGCTTACAAAAACATGCTAAACTCACAGGGTCACTGAACTATACTACAAAATACAGTACTAACACTAGTTGATTAATTAATCTGAAGTCTTAGCAACTGAGAGCAATAATAAAAAATAATAGGAAGAAAAACACAAATATGATTTTCCAAAGATGTCTGAAATGAGTTTGTTTGAGTCCAGTGTCCTTTTCTTTCCCCTTATCTTTTCCTCCTTTAACAATCTTTCTTGAATCTCTAATTTATTAGATTTTCTTCTTTATTTGAATGGGAAGATACCATTTTGGCTTATTTATTACCCTTAGAAATTATCTGTGTCCTGCAAATTGCCAATAGGCTTTTCCTCCCTTAAGAAAACATTCTTTAATGGCAAACAATTGATATCAGCTACAATATTGGGCTTAAAGCAAGCTGATTAAATTATGTACAAAGTCATGTGATTAAAGAAAAAATGGTAGCACTCTCAAATTTTAGAGGAAAACAAGGCACCTTTTACAAACTTTCAACTAATTTCTTGGTTGAAGAAAGCACATCCTTATAAAAGGGTGAACATTTACAAAAGTGAGTTAAGTAGTTCATTTGTGAAATTCTAATGAAAGTAAGTTGTCATATAAAAATGGAAATAGGCAGAACATACACAGGCACATATACTCAAATATCCCCTGACACTCGCAGATGTTTGCAGAGAGACAGAGAGGGCAGTGTTATGTGGAAACCTGCCAGCATCCCTAACTGTACCATTTCTAGTAGTATTTCCTTCTTCCTACCTTTTGAACCCATGGTTTTGAACCCACCTTCCTACCTTTTGAACCTACCTTTTGAACAAAGGTTCAAGATATGGCAAAGAAGGGAGAACAGAATATTCTCCTGTGGCTTCTTGTGGGTCATTTATACCCAGCTTTTGTGAGTCAGAGACTACTTGTCTTATCACAGACAGCTGCTAATTTCTTGCAGTACATAGAGAAGCCAAGGCAGGCAAATAAGACACTACTCAAACCACCTCTTAACTCTAGACACTTGCTATGTTTGACCTGAAAACTGCAAACTTGCACACTTTTTACAAACACTGAATAAGTTTTTGCCAGTACAGTACGAGGGAATGGCAGTGTTGAATTTGATAAGCCAAACAGCAGGATCTACAATTTTACAATATGTGTCCTAGATGAAACCTCTAAAGCTCTATATTCTTTCACTTGCTCATCTGTAAGACGGGGATACTCTCATAGGGGTGTCATGGGGACTAAGTGAATATATGTGTGCAGAGCACTAAGATCAGCTCATGGAATGCACTCAGTGAATGCTACTATTAGTTATAAAGCTATAGCGGGATTGACAATTCAAGAAAAATGAGATATAATTTCAGATACAAACTCCATTTGAATATGGACCATTTTTAAATCAAGGTTATTTAGTTTGGGACTCAAGCTTTAGAATCACAGAGCAAAGTATACAGTTGTTACTATTGATTTTTACATCTTATTGTAATACTTCCTATTTAAAATGTAACATGTAATGACCAATACACATAATCTTTTGACAGTTGCTATTGATTAACAAAATTAGTCAATAAAGTCAAAGTACAAAGGTCCCCAATATACTATTCTTTACCTCTAGGTCATTTTGTTAACTCAGAATTTGAGAGTTATTGATCAACTATGTTTCTCTCACAGGCGACTGTTTTCAGGATACACCCAACCAAAAGTGGACAACACATTTTCCTAAAGAATAAAATTACTAACTAAAAATAATTTAAAACATTATTTCCTTATTAAACAAATTCAAAATTAGCTGGGTGGGTGGTGCATGTCTGTAATCCCAGCCATTTAGGAGATAGAGACAGGAGGATTGAAATCTGGCCTCCACAGTTAGTTACGCAGGCTGCCTAACTTAGCAAGATCCTGTCCAAATACAAAAAATAAAATAACAAAGGGACTGGGGGTGCAATTTAGTGGGAGAGCTCTTGAAAAATATGCACAAGGACCTGGCTTCAGCCCCCTAGTGTAAAAAAAATAAATATTATCAATTGGAAAGTAAAATAGGGGGTGCTTGCAATTTAAAACATAAAAATCAATTATCTCTAACCATAGTTAGAAGCCCTCAGTAGTATTCATTTATTACTCTCTGGGGTTTTCATCGGTTCTGGTTCTGTGATCCCAGGGCCTTGTGCATACTTTGGAAGTGCCACTGGACTCAACCCTGAGCCCTTTATTTATTTTTTTATCTTGAGACAGGATCTCATTAACTTGCACAGGTTGCCTCTGTTCTCAAACTTGCAATCCTCCTGCCTCTGTCTTCTGAATTGCTGGGATTACAGGGGTGCATCACCATGCCTTGCATTAAACTATGTTTTTAGCTATTATTTTAAACACCCCTTTGAGGCAAAACCTGGAAATATCAGACAGACAAAGGGATTGGAGTCACGGCCACATGCAAATTAAAAGCAGATTCGAGTTTAGAATGCATGTCTAGTGAATACTATAGGAAATATTTTCCTACCCTGTCCCTCTACAAATTATGTAATAAAAAAACAGGGAGGAGAAAAACATAAGGTGACACTGTGACAAGGTAATTTTGATAAATTGTGAAAGGTGATGCTAGCTGTTATGTTTCTTTGATTATTTTTATAAACGAAATTCCATTTTAAAAAATTCTTTTTTATTAGGTTTTAATACTGAAAGAGAATAATGAGAGAGGTTGATATTTTTAGTTTTACATTTTAGTCATTAACTACATATTGTTTACTGACACTTAATGAAATGGTATATACAAAAAAGCACATCTTACACATCATTTAATTGAACATTGTGGGAAAAAATTTCTATTTTCAGGATTTTTTTCTGAACTTTTCTAGTTTATCTAGTTCAATTTTCCATGTACATGACCCACTGTGAACATGCAGAATGAAAGCTATAGTAATAAATTTATATTTTTCCAAAAACATTTGGGCAATATTGATATTGTTGTTATTAGATGCCATGGAGTCAGGTTTGACTCATAGCCACCCTGTGTACAACAGATAAAACACTACCCAACAATGTGCCAAGCCTAGTACTACTGTCAGTGTTTCTCTGCTATTCATAGGGTTTTCAATGGCTGACTGTTTTGGGAGTGGGCTGGCAGGTCTTTCTCCTAAGCCTGCTACAACCTAAAGAATAAAAATATTCTTTCCCAAATCTAGCATTGTATTTTGATACTGGGGTGTTGAACACAGAGCCTTACAATACTTTCTTTCCAAGAGATCTATCACTAACCTTTACTCCTAGCTTTCTTTATTTTTATTTTTATTTTTATCTTGAGTAGGGTGTCAATAAATTTGGCAAGATGTTTCTGGCCTTGAACTTCTGCCTCCATCTCCCCAGTTGCTGGGATTACAGGCATGTGCTGCCATATCTAGATTCTCTAATATCTTAAATGAAACATATCCATCTAAACTTCTCTTAAAGCAGTAGTGTAGTTTGAATCTCAAAAGAGATGTAATTATGTGTGAGAGTTTTATGTTATAGTGATGAAAGAACTTTAGATACCATTGGATAAAATGTCTTTTTCAGATAAGAAAATGGAAGTTCAGAACAGTCAGTGGCAAAACCAAACTTATTCTCCAGATACCAAATCTGTTCTTTCCCACATACTGCATGAGTCTATGTACTTCCTTTTACCACACTTTGCCTTAATCACTCATAACAAGTGGACCACATAATGTATTGTACTAATCAGGACAATATTGAAAGTAGTAAGCTCTGCTATTACTAATCATGCCTCAAAAACAGATATGAATAGAGATTTTTTGGGGGGATAGAACATGGCATAAGATAACCTTATATATAAGGCATAGAAATACTATGCTTATTGGCATCCCTTGTTTCGTTCTGCAAAGGTCAGTCTAAAAAATAAAACTAAACTTCATTTGAGCTCAATAATTTTATCATTTATTTTCTAAAAATAGTATTTTTAATCTTCTAAAATTGAAAGATAATTATAAATATATTGACTAACTGAAAAGAAATTTCTGTATTTCTATACAGAAAAATGTGGCAGAAAAAAAATTCATTGTTTTTATGAGAAACAATAGGTGCCACTGTAAAGAAAATTAGGACAATAATAGGGTAAACCATGTAAAATACTATGCTAATCAAAAATTTAAAACAGTGCTCACTTTGGTAGCACATATATGAAAAGTATAAGCCAAATTAAAAAGCATTAAATGCAGCAATAAAAATATTTTGCAAAATCTAATAAATAAAAGAGCTAGTATAGAACAGCATACTTAAAAATGCATAAAAAGACATTAGATCCAGAATGAAAATATTATGTATGCAAAGAAACTTTGAAAATTAATCATGTGAAATGGAAAGGAAAATATAATGTGCAAATTTGATGAAAGGATTCTTTTGGAACTCATTGAATAATCTACGAATGATAAATCAATAATTAAAATTATAAACAGCTGAAAAAATAGTTTCTGAAAAGATGAGGAAATTAAAGGAAACATATCTTTTTTTTTCTAACTTGGGGAAACAACAACAGAGGCATGAAGTGTTTTACACATGCAAAATTTAAAAACACATATCAGTGAAACATAACTAAGCATAAATTTTCCAATGTTTCTTTTAATGCAACATCAATGCCTATAAAAGAATGCAAAGGCATTTCAATAATACAAGCCAAGACCATTCAGATATATCACCATTAGAAATTATCTAGGACACTAAAAGATCCTGGCAATAGTTAATCTAATAAATATGCCATTATCTCTAATACTTCAGATCTGTGCCTTGAGCTAAACAGTTGTCAGAATGGAGCTTTGTTTACATATAACTGAATTAGAGTAGGAGAAAAAGATGTCAAGGCTGTTTTAATTACTTTTTTCTTTAAATTTTTAACAAGGGATAGTTAGCTTGTATTTTATTCTGATATGCTGCACTGCATAGTAATAAAACTCACCTCATTTTTTTTTCCCCTCATGCAAATATACAACAATGTGAAGATGACTGTTCATTTGAGTTCTTCATCTCTGGAAGCTGCCTTTGGCACTATGCAAGGTCATTCTAAAGATTTTTATCTCTGATTTTCATATTTCTATGACCTCAGTGAATCAATTACCTTTAGAGTGACAGACAATATGATGAACTATTGTTTGAGTGAGTCACAGTATTAAATAGTTTCTGTATGATACATAAATTCACTTCCTTATATGGTATTAAAAATCAGTAATGAAATTGTAATAGCCACAAGAGCTATTTAGTGGTTTTCAGCAACCTGAGCAAGAGCAACTGTCTAAACTCTATTATCAATCTCTGTTTTTCAGGAAGATCAAGAGAAAGCATAATGATCTTTATAAACCATTGAAGACCAGTATCTGAAACTTAATTTTACTTAAAACTGTGAATTTCAGCATTGGAGTCTCTTTAGGTACAATTTTCATGTCTGGTCAAAAAGAACATTTTTTCCCACAAATATCTGCTAGCAATGGTAAAATAAGCATATGAAGAAAAGATACTGAATTATTAAAAATAATAAAATAAAACAAAAAGCACTCTAGAGTACACAGAGCTCTCAATTGTGAATCCAATCTGCACACAATTTTAATCTGCATGTGATTTTGTAGCCCTCTGATTCCCTCTGATCTCAGAAGCTGAGCAAGGGTCCGGCCTAGTTAGTCCTTGGATAGGAGAACACCTGGGAATACCTGGCACTTTAGGATTGGGAGAAGGACCTGGCAGGCCACTCTCTAAACAATCAGCTATCAAAAAACTCTATGAATAGCAGAGATGCACTGACATAGTACTGGATATGGCATAGTGTCTGGGAGTGTTTCCTTCTGTTGTACATACATAGGGTCACTGTGAGTTGGACCTGACTGAATGAGAATTTAACAATAACAACAACAACAAAACTGTTGAAATGGTGCAGCTTAGATTTATACAGTATCTTTGTGTATTCTCTCTATATTTGAATGCATTTGACACCACAAAACACATCAAGTTGAGGTAAATATCTTACTTGATAAAATATCTATATACAATATTACAGTAAAATATATATTATGTTGTTTGGAGCTAGAGATGTTAAGCATACAGAGTGTGTTATATTTCATTATTTGTATTCTATAATCCTTTTTAAATCTAGAATATCTGATTTTTGATTCTACATAAAGTATACAAAGAGAATCATTCTTATCAGGGCAGTACGATTTAGTAACTGGTGGTTCAGAGTTAACTTTTTGTACAAAGTTGTTATTACAAACCTAAATAGCAGACAACATGATAACAGTGCTATTTATGCGGACTCTAAAAAACAGTGGGCTTGGGGTCAGCTCAGTTGGTAGAATGCTTGCTATGCACAGTCTGTGGGCCTGGGTTCAATCACTAGCACTGCAAAAATGGGAGAAGGACCTGGTAGCCCACTCCCGAAACAATCAACCATTGAAAACCCTATAAATAGCAGAGAAGCCCTGATGTAGTCCAAGACATGGCATAGTGTCAAGGAATGTTTCGTTCTGTTGTAAGTAAGGTAACTATAAGTGGGACCCAACTCAAGGGCAACTGACAACAATGACATTTAAAATAAAAACAAAACAAACCCCAAAAAACTTCTGAATATCATTTAATCTCTTTTGCTTATTTGGCCAGATCACTGCATTGTTTTCTAGATGATCTGTACACATTAAATATTTAACATATTAACATAAATCTGAAAGGATATCTTACAAATTCTCTAATATCTCTTTAAGAAAAAATAGTTATCTTAGATTTCTAGCCTGGAACACTTATGCCAAAATTTGCTACATCACTGCTCTGCAGCATGGCTGACTGAAAAAAAATCATTTATTTTATGAGTAAATAAGAACTACTCTGTATAGCTGTAGATGAGAAAGAGTAGAAAATCAGTACGAATTCATGGAGTTTTCATTTAATGAAAACAAGCCCAAGCAATTCAATAAAGAGAGAGACATCAGAAAACATAAGCAGTTGCTCCAATGGACAGACAACTGTCTGCAAAAATGATGGACTCCCTACCTTAGTAAAGCAAATGATTACATGTGAAGCAAGAATTTCCTAATAAATTATTTAAGCCTACTCAAAAATAAAACAAAAAATAGGAATTATTTAAAACAAACCAATTAGGCAACTATCAGTGTGTTGAGAGTGTCAATCAACTGTGGATGTGGGAGGAATTTGAATAAATGAATGCACTGCCAACCTTCACATTACACTCCTTTTTTCTACTAGGAGAGAAAAACTTTAGCAGCTTCCCTGCCATTTAAAAAGAAAAGCATTTTGCTTATTGTGAACTTCAATTTATAATTTCTGTCTAATCTCTATTGTTAATACTACAAATGGATAAAATCTTACACTTTGGAAAAGATAATCACTAACATATTTTAACATATTTTATCCAATGTAAATGATACAAATAAGTTTAATTTCATCACTCATGCTTTGAAATATGTATTATATTTTGCTGGATACAGCTTAACACAGGCTGCAAATAATTCATTACAGGACATTCAAAAATCAGATTATTTTCCTCAAAATGTTTGGTAATTTTCTAGAAGTATGTATGTGTATTTTTTTCAGCACTGGGGGGATGGGGTGGTTTGAATCCAGAGCTTTGCACATGCTAGGCAAATGCTTTCCCACTAAGCTGCATCTTCAGCCCTTTTTTATTTTTTAAAATAAGATCTCACTCAGTTATGCAGGCTTCCTCTGGCCTCGAACTTGTGATCCTCCTGCCTGAGCCCTGTGAGTCATGGGATTACGCCTTGGTACCTGGTTGTATCTCCTTTTTAACCTGAAGCAACACTATTGATTTCTCTCTATATTCTATTTTATTGTGTTTCTCTATTTGATTAATATAGTTTTCCTTCTTTAAATATTAGAACTAAAAACTAATTTATATAAAATTATAAAACTACTTTTTTGAAAATTTATAAAATCAGAATTTTGCTGTCTAAAAATAAAGAAAAAATTAAGATTTAAACAATGTTACACCACCTAGAAGTTTTGTTCCATCTTCCTGAACATAGCTAGTATTTTCATTCAAATGTTTTCTATTGAAAGTTAGAAGTAACTGGTTTTGAAAACCAAAATAGTAGTTAGAAATAAAATGCAAATACCAACCATTTATTCCTATTTCTTGCTACAAGCAACTGCAATAATATTAATAATATCACCTGTATAGAGTTATAGACTTTATACATTTTATCGACTTGAACTTCATTTTAGGAGAGGAGGCAACTGCTATTAGCTCCAGATTTCAAAAAGGATTCTGAATCCAAATAGTTAATCGGACTTGTTCTGCATCAGTAGCCTACAAAATTAACCAGGACCAAGGTTTCCTGCTTCATTATCTACTTCTATATAAAACCCCAAGACATACTGTGCACAACAGAGATGTTAAATTACAAAGAATGTCCTTGACCTCTAATCTCTTTTTCCTAGCATGAAAATAACATCTAAATTACAAAGGATTTTATTTGTGAAGACAGAAATGATATGTGTAACAGGCTAGATACAACATAGGTACATAGTAGTGGCAGATATGTATTACATTGGTCCACAAGCCTTAAATTTGCCCCAATTTTCCAATCAAAAATTAGTTTACTCAGAAAAGCTTTGTTGTTTTTGAGGAAAAATGATAATTGCTCGGCAACAAAATAAAAATCGATTGTCCTCCTTTGAAATAATTAAAATAAAACACTCATTTCCACTGAAGCCATAATTTACCATTAGGAAACAATCTTCCTTCATTCCTTCCTCCTTCCTTCCCCCTTAATTCATTCCTTCCTTTCTCCTTTCTTTCATTTTATCTTTAATCTCAATTTTACCTTTAAGAGTGTTTATAGGAAACCTCTGATTTTGGTAGTACTTCAAAAGCAAGGAGTTAGCTAGGCAGATGACAGGGAGCACACCTGTAATCTCAGTGATTTGAGAGGCTGAAGCAGGAGGATCACAAGTTCAAGCCCCGAGGCAACCTGAACAACTCAGCAAGACCCTGTCTAAAAAATAAAAATTAAAAAGGGACTGGAGATGTAGCTCAATGGTACAGCACTTGCCTAGCATGCTGGAGGCTCTAGGAGCAATGTTGCAGTACTAGAGAAAAAAAAAAAAAAGCATCAAGGAGTTAAATTAGAATTGCTAAATGAGAGGTAATAATCTATAAACAAACAAAACATTATATCCTTCCTTCTGGGCAATTACTTATTATTAATATAAATCAACATACTTGAAGACGTTATTTTATAACACACACTGTACAATATAGAGATTTTCACTATCTCATGTATTCAAAGTAGGCCTGATTTAGGAGAAATGTTAAGCAACAATCAAGTGATTAAGAAAATACAAAACACTAAAATCTATATAGCAAAAAAGGCCAACATCTTTCTATTTCTCATCAGGGAATTATAGAAACATCTTGACCCAGCTCTCTGCACACATAAGAGTTGCCACCCGATTCAGATCCTTGATTAATATATGCTGAGATGATACATCTGTACATCTGGCAATGGCCTACATAGGATCTCTCTGAGGACTGGGGAAAAAATAGACTATTAAATTAGAACAATTATACTACTATGTACAGTAACTGTTTTTGTAGTTTGCAGTAAAATAGACAAACGAAAGGTTAATTCTTTTTTTAAAAAAAATATCAAATGCTAACCTCAGGAGAAGAAACTTTACTTCCAGAGTATAGAAAAAATGATATAATTTATCATTCATTATAATTCACTTTAAAGATTGAAACTAGTGTTAAATGTGCTTATTTAACAATGAGTGATTTATACAGACTATATTTTGAAAGCTAAAATTTTCTTTTAAATTCTGAATTTCCTATCACTTTGTGGACATGCGATTTTCATATTGTTGTTGTTAGGTGCCATCCAGTGAGGTTCAACTCATATCAATCCTATGTTTAACAGAATGTAACACTCCTCTACATCACACTGTGCCATGCCCAGCACTGTCAGTGCTTTGTTACTATGCATAGGGTTTTCAATGGCTGATTGTTCCTGGGATTGTTTCAGGAGTTTTTTATTTTAAAAAGCAACCCAAGGATGGAGATACACACACACACACACACACACACACACACACACACACACACACACACGCACATATATAACTGTGTTGGCTTTTCCTAGTAATATACATACTTCAAAAGACAATAGCATATTATGAAATGGGAGAAAAATAACATTTATAAACCTCTATTTAAGAAAATGCTTATTTGGCCAGAATGAAATGTTGCACAATTATTTAACCACTCCTGATAAAGATATTTCTGTGTAACTGAAAATTTAAAAATAAAAGCTATCAATGTTGTTGAATTATTGTGTCCCACTATTATTGTACTTGAAATAATAAAATCCAAATGATTTTAAACAATTTGATATCATCTCTATTGCCAAATATTATATATTAATAGTATCCATATCCACTCTGACCTACCTGTGTTGAGTCAGGTACCACTCAGAGTGACCCTATGTACAACAGAATGAAACACTCCCTGACACTGTGCCATGCCTGGGACGATGTCAGTGCTGCCTGATACACATAGAGTTTTCAATGGCTGATTGTTTGGGAGTAGGTGGCCAGGTCCTGCTCTCATTTTGCAGTGCTGGGGATCAAACACAGGGTTTCAGAGGGTACAGTGCAGCACTCTACCAACTGAGCTAAACCTCAGCCCCAACCTACCTGTGATTCCCCCAACTGTATATTGAAACCTTTAAAAATGAATTATGAAATGGTAATGCAATATTTTTAATAGATCTGGATCTCAAAATTGAATTCCTGAAACAATCCTGACACAATCTTTAAAGGTGGTATTTTGGGTCCTAATTCTTTAATGGGAGAATGACCTGACAATCCACTCCTAAAATAATTGTACATTGAAAACTATGAATAGCAGAGAGAAGTGCTGTCAAATATAGTGCAAGATAATGGGACCCCAAGCTGGAAGGCATTCAAGAAATGACTGCGGAAGAGTTGCATGCCCAAAGTAAAGACAATCTTAATGACAGGAATGGAGTAAAGCCACTGGCATCTCCTTTTGCTAATGTGGCCTGATTCAGAATGAGAAGGAACAGAGTGACTGCAACAATGAGCCAAACATAAAATGATCATGTGCACGGCATAGTGTTGGATAGTCCTTGGTTCTGCTGCACTTAGTGTTACTATGAGTCAGATCTGACTCGAAGGCACCTAACAACTCTTTAATATATCTATGAACTTAAGTGAATATATCAAGTTTCTTTTTAAAATTCTTGTTAAATCAAATATTTCATTTCACAATGGGTTATCATATTGATATAGAAAAATTTTGATCTGCATTTAAGTATTCACTTTTTTTCTACTTCGCTGAGTCCTAATTTCCTTGGTATTTGAAAAATGTAAATATGTGAAAGTAGAAATATTGCTGGGCTATGGTTTAGCTCAGTTGGTATAGTGCTTGTTTTACACACTCTGAGACCCTGGGTTCAATCCTGAGCACCACAGAAATGGGAGAAGGACCTGACAGCCCATTCCTGAAACAATCCTGACACAATCATTCATTGAAAACCCTACGAGAAGCAGAGTAACACTGACACAGTGCCAGGATTGTTTAATTCTGTTGTACGTAGGGTCTCTGTGAGTCAGATTCCACTTGATGGCCCCTAATAACAACAGAAATACTGATAATAGATACATTACTTGAGTGGTCAAGGCCTATAACTTCCTATCTAGTCTGCGCCATGGATTTTTCTGAGGGCTGTAGGAAAGCTGAGAAATGCCAATACATCTATTCCTTCAACTGAAGAAATCCTTTTACCATGTATAAGTATAAACTGTGATTAAAAAACACCATGAATGTCTTTAGCTGTGCTTTCCTGGCTGCTTTGATAGTCTGAACTTATTCAAAATGTCACCTTTCATGGTCTTTTTGGCTTTGAGGAAGTGTCAGAAGTTGCAAGGTGTCAGATCTGCTGAATAAAGTAGATAAAGGCATATTGTAATGTTTTTATTTGACAGAAGTTGCCATACCATAAGCAAGGTATGACATAGCAATATCATGATAGAAGATGAAACTAAAGACACTTGTGAAAGAGGACTTCCAGAACTGACTCAGAAAGTGGCAAGAAGAATAGGATAAGTGTTTTTGAAGCCAGGGGAAGTATTTTGAGGGAAGTTAATAGCAGTGTGTCTTTTACTATAGTGTTTTTTTAAATTTAAAAACGCATCATATTTTTGATCATAGCTGTGTTTATGAGAGAAATGGACATAAAGTAATTTGATTATAAATCAAGTTCAAAAAATATAAATTCAAAGAATTTGCCATATAGATTACTGCTAAACGTGCTTATGCAGCTGTGTCTATAATTGTTATTAAATGAAACAGTAACTTAGAAAATGAGATTTACCTTTATAAGCTGAACTTGGAAAGCTAAACAAACATTTCCCCCCACTCCTTGAAAAGGAGACTTAAAAAGAAAGAGATAAGTAATAAAGAAAAATAAAACAATCTAAAATAAATGAATGTTAAAATACAATTTGTATTTTTGCTTTCTGTTTTGCATTCTATTAGTTCATTGGATATTGTATTTTTCATCTCACTACTTTTAGATATGTGTTTTATTCAGAGGATATGAAATACACAGAGCATTTTTAAAATTCTCAAATGTATCTCTTATACATTAAAACATTCAAATTACTACAGAAGTAGCCAAACTAGTTTATGGTATATCTTAACTCATTTTAATATAAAGGTATTAAATGTCTTATTTCAATGTGAATATGATCACCAGAGTCAGGCTTGTTGTTTTTGGGTGCCATGGAGTCAGGTTGGACTCACAGTGACCCTATGCAGAGCAGAACAAAACACTCCCCTATTCTGTGCCAGGCATCCGATCTTATTTATGTTTAATTCCACTGTTGCAGACAGTGTCAGGGCTGCCAGCCTTCCCCAAAGCCTACAGCACCTGCTGTTCCCAGGCAGTCTCCCATCCAAGTACTAACCAGGCCCAACCCTGCTTATCTTTCAAGATGTGATGGCATCAGATGCCACAGTGGTATGGCTGGAGGCAATGTCAGACTAGTTAACCTGAAAACACATTTCACCATAAAAAGCAAAAATTTAACACAGATATAATTAGCTACTGATAAACCAGGAGATCAGCTAAAGTAACATTTGATTGTTGTATAGAAATGAAAATTAGCAGTATGCTTCCTGCGTATGGCTGAGAAATTGAGAATTTCACATTTATTTCTCCATAAAATTACAGACAATGCAGTAATAAGCATAGAACTGTTATTCAAAGCATGAAAATGCTAAATATCAATGTCTGGACACCAGAAAATAGATGATGAAAAGAAATAGTAAGAGAAAATGATATCAGCCTGCACCATGAAATATTATCAAGTTAAAATTATCTTCTTGAATTTTATAAGCCTTTTAACTTCCTGTTCTCACTGGCATTTATTAAACCATAAGTCACCTTAAATTGGTTTACTTGTATTAAAATTTAATAAGCTCAACTATACTTTCAAGATAGAAAGGCACAGTCTTACATGCACTCAAACATAGGTTTATCTTTAATTCAAAAATAAAGTTCCTTTCAGTTGGTATAATGTCAATATATTTGTTAACTAGGCAAAGGCAAATAGTTTAAATATAATACATTTCCCTATTGGTTATGATTAAAATTATTTTAGGTAACCCTTTCTATGTATGAATTAAAACTTAAATGATTTTCTTTCTCATAGTTTCGTTTTTAACTTGCCCACTTCTACTTACAAATACACAAGGGAAATACATAAAGCTATTTGTAAAAGCTATTAAACTTTTGATTGATGTATACACATACTAAGTCTATGAGTGACAAAAATGCCTTGCATTCATTTAAAAAATTACAATATAAATGTTCAGAGTTTTAATGTCAAAAATATCACAAAAGTGCCAATAAAATATTTGATTTTGTGCCTCAATTTTTATTTCTCCATTGTTGTTATATTTTGATTTCCCGCACAATTATTATTTGTCCCACTATCGAGAAAAACTGTATTAACCAGAGTATACATTCAGATTTTCCCTGAAAACTTTGTCCAAGTGAAAGCTTTAAAACTGTCACTTTTCTCCTCAAAATTTTTCTATTTTGGATAATAAATTATATATGATCACCCTACCAAACACTATCACTAAATTCTATAAAAATAGTTGTTGTTGTTGTTGTTAGGTGCCGTGGAGTCTGTATCCGACTCATAGCGACCCTCTGTACAACAGGGGAAACACTATTGTCAGTGCTTCTCTGCTGTTCATAGGGTTTTCAATGGCAGATTGATTTTTTTTTGGGGGGGAGGGGGTTGCCAGGTCCTTCTCCCAAGCCTACAGCTTCTGGTGTTCCCAGGCGGTCTCCCATCCGGGTACTAACCAGGCCTGACCCTGCTTAGCTTCTGAGATCTGACGGGATCAGATGCCACAGGGCTACGGCTGCAGGCATAAAAATAGTTAGGAAATAATAAGTGAATGAAGTTTGTTTCAAATGAAATAATAAGTGAATGAAGTTTGTTTCAAATGAAAAAGGTTTGCTTCATTCTCTCTTTTACTTCACTTAGGAATAGAATATTTGTTGAAATGCTTAAATATTTAGCCACAATTACTTTACGTTTGATTTTGGAAAAACACTTTAGTAATGAGTTAATAAGTAATCAGCAAAGTATTATGAGCTTATTAGACTTCGATGAGTGAAAGCAGGTGAAAAAAAAATAAAAATAAAAAAAATTATATTGCAGACATTTTTCTAAGGATGTAATTTTTAATTAAAATGCATGTAACTTAAATGTCTGCAAATGTTTCTGCCAAAATGTTGATAGTGCATTTAAAAACCACAAGGGATACCATTTTCAAAGGTCACACAGTTATACTGTCAAACGAAGGGCATGCAATACAGATACTTAGAATAATGCAATTAGTGAACATACAATGGTTCGATTATTGTGAAAATAATACTGGATGCAAAGTAAAGACTATATGATTTATATCACATGTAGAAGTAATATAATAGAGGACTTGTGCTTCTGTATCATGCATTGGCATCATTCTTTCCTAGGTATTAGAATTTTCTTTTATTCAGAAGTCTTATTCTATGATCATAACTCTACACTAAATACATTATCTTGCTTATCAGAAATTCATGATTTACTCAATTTCATCTTTCCTATTTAGCTCAGTTCCATTATTTGATAAAACAAGTTGTATTTATTTTTGCATATTATGGTAGCAATTTTAAGTTTCTGAACTGCTGTATCAAAAAATGAACTCATTAAGTGATCTCTTTACATTCTAATTGGAAAAGAGACCTTTGTATATAATCCTCTAATCTTCTCATTACATTAAGATATTATAGTAATTCTTAAAACTAATTTATGGAAACATTTTTGTCCCCAAAATGAAAACAGTATAATAAAAATCCAGCAAGGATATGGTTAGGATGGTGGTCTAAAAATTAAAATAGTTATTTTTATACATATTTCTGAAATCTAACAATATAAAAATCTAATTATATTTCCGTATTAAGGTTTCTTTTATGGACACTGGGCTGCCTTTGCATGTGAAATGTTTTAGGAATCTATAGCTAGCTAATTTTATTTTAATTTCCTGTGGAGCTTTAGTTTCTATCAAGAACCGTTAGACTATTTATATTCTTTGAGACAGTAATTTTTTTACCTAGTTCAAATCTTAAGGAAATAATTAGAGATAGTATTGTAAGAGATATCTTTCATAGTATATTATTTGCAAGTGTAATTAAAATAACCCATTGTTTATAAAAGTAATTATAAAATGTCTATATATTTTTCCTAAAATAAAAGCATGCTTTAATAAAGAACTGCTCAACCACGGTTTTGAATACTGAGTTCAATATGA